>CM038795.1:218552543-218631748 GCA_021764765.1 Vicia sativa
TTTCCTTAGCTTCTTCAAGTAAAATTATTACTAAATGCTTTCTTGACATTTCGGCTCAGTCCACTCTTAAGCTCATTTATGATCATGTCCTGTTGGTCATGATCTTGCTTGTTCTTGGGTCGAAACAACTTGTAACCTCTGTCGAATGATATCCTACTAGAATCATTTGACTCGACTTGTCATCAAGTTTTCTTCTCAATCGATCGGCACATGTCTATGTGCAATAGATCAAATACCTTCAGATGATTTAATTTAGGCTTCACACTAGACCAACATTCTTTTAGGTAATTCCTTAGCTTCTTTGTTGGACATGTTCAAAATATATAAGTTGTAGTCGACACATCTTCACCCAAAACTCTTTAGGTAAATTCTTGCCTTTCAATATACTTGAACCGTATTCGTGATTGATTCACCTTTTGCGGTCTCGTTCTGCTTTGTAGGGTGTGGGTGGAACCACCTCATGCACTGATCCCTTATTTTTCACATAACTATCGAATCTTGACCACATACTCTCGACCACGATCGGGTTCTCAAAACTTTGAGATTTCGACTTACCTTTGACTACTAGACTTAAACTTGGAAAATACCTCGATCATTTTACTTTTCTTCTTGATCAGGTAAGTCCGGTTTCGATTGAAATCATCATAGACGTGACAAAATATTTATTACCTCTGGCGAATCCACATGGATTAGTCCGCATACATCAGTATATGACAGAACAACCCAGTTTCTTCTGTCCTTCTTTGGAGCTATTATTGTGTTGCTTCGCTTGCACACATTCCTCACACACTTTATTTGGAATGTCAATTTCTAGAAATCCTGAAACCATATTCTTTCTCTTCAAAACTCTGATGTCTCTGAAGTTGAGATGGCCTAGTCAACAATGCCATATCCATTTGTCTCTGATTGTTGCAGTCGAAAGGCATTTGTGCTTCATCACATCGAGTTCGATCTTGAAGGTTCTATTCTGGGAAATAGGATCCTTCAAGATTAGTCTTCCATTCGCGTCGACAACTCTCGTCAGCTTGTCTTTGATAGTCACTTTGTAATTCTTTTCGACCATTTACCCTATACTAAGCAAGTTGCTCTTCATATACGGAATGTATAAATGCGTTAAAATTCACCTTTTGCCATCTTTCCTCCTGATCATAACATCTCCAATACCTTCAACTGCTAGAGTATTTTCATTTGGAAATTTCACCATGTTCTTCATTGCGTGCTTTAGATTGACAAACTAATATTTTCTTTCAAACATGTGTGATGAGCATCCTAAATCCAAGTACCATTGATCCTTGAATTTCTCTTCATCTCTGGCCGTGACACTCATTAACGCCTCTTCTTCTTCATGCTCTGTGAACTTTCAATCACTTTCTCGATTCTTTCACTTCTCTGGACAATCACTCGAATAATGACCATACGTTTGACAATTGTCACATTGAATGTGACTCTTGTCAGGATTTCGACCACCACCTCTTCCTCTATTTGCAACACCACCTCTTTGGTTGCCCTGATATGGTCTTCTCTAATTCGACACGTTTCCTTCATTCTGGTTTCCTCTACCAGTCTAATTGTTGTAGCCACATTTACCTTTGTCGAACCACTTTCCTTTGCCTTTGGTTTCTTTTGCTGAATTTTCCTGCAAAGCCACATCACTCTTTATCTTGCCTGCAACTCTTTCATTCATCCTTTGTTCATGAGATTCAGCGTCCTTGAATCTCTTCCTTTATTCAATTTCGACAAATCTTTCCCTTATTCGATAGCCACCACCACCATTGAATTTGGGAGCCAAAGATCTTAAACTCTTTGAAACAACAACTCTTGTTGTTAATGCTTCTCCATATCTTGATTTGATTCACTAGTTTTGTGACAGAAATCTTTTATCTTCACGCTTGAAGCAATTCATACGCTTGTTTTGTAACCTCACCTCTTTCACATTCAGCACCTCTAAAGTTTCTCAAGAATATCCCAAGTTTCTTTTCTGATTCTATATCAGCCTTTTCGAAGTTGTACGAACTCATATGTTGATGAATTATAAAGAGAGCTTTATAACTCTTCTTCTCCAATTATGTGTGTTCTTTCTTTTCTTCTTCAAGTGTCTTCTTCAAGCTCTTTTATTTCATCCTTTACAAGATCCATAGACCTTGACAGCGGAATAAAACCTTCATACCTTGCATTCTCATAGTTATCTACTTTCAATTGGAAGACTTGCTAGATAATTAGCATTCCATAGCTCACTTTGCCACCATGAAATCTTCTTCTCCGATCATTCTTGATCGTTCTTGATCTTCCTTAAATTGATTAACGGATCTCTTGATACGGATGTTGGAAATCCACCAAATATCTATGATGAATTTCTACTAATCTTGATGAACAAGATTGATATCACCACACAATGACAATGAACAATTAAAGAAAGAAGAAGAAGAAGAATTGTTATGCGGAGTTTCTCTCGCCTAAAACTATGGAAAAATTTATTATTCACTTTGCAGCTGCAAAATCACGTGAATGAATTGAAATTATAAAATTAGGGATTGCTCCATCTATTTATAGATTTAGGTTAGCTTGCTCCCTAAGTTAAAGCCCAAACTATAAAAGCCAAAAATATCTATTTGGAACTAAATCAAATATATTATATTCTAGATGTAAATCAAATCTACCTAAATTTAAAACAAATCAAATGTATGATGCAGACTCTTGACACTTAAGCTTGACGTGAGCTTCCTTAGCTTGATCCACCTCGACCCTTCACACACATAGTTTGACACACATAAATTACTTTCAACAATTTTGACATAAGATAGAACTTTGCAAGTCATTTTTAGATCATGCGACATGAAAATCATACGGGACCGTGTGATAGCCGCGCGTTGATAAAAAATCAATTTTAATTTTTTATGAATAAAATTCCTTTTTAATTTAAAAAAATGTTTTTAAATTGAATTTTTAATTTTAATTTTTTGAAATAAGTTTTTTATTTAATTATTTTTAATATTTTTATTAAATACTAATTTATATAATGGTTCGGTTTGAAAACCATTTAAATGGTTGATTGTTATAATTCAATCCATTCAATTCAAATATACAATTGATTAACCATATTTTAAACACCCTAAATTCGAGGACGGTGTCTAGTTAACTCATTTTAATTATTGTTTTGTTAATGCATTACGTGTCAAACGATTATGAAAATTACTCTTATATTCCATATAGTCTAAAGTTACGATTGCCATTATTATCTTCATCAAGTCTTCAATTGGACACAACACAAAACTCATATTATTTCGAGTTTGATAAGTTCATATGAAAGGTAGAATTTTGAGTTGTCTTGAAATATCTACTCTATAACATGTAAGAAATGTTTCATTGTGTAGTCACATTATGAGTAGGAAACACATCAAACTAATTATAACTTTCATAATGGCATCAAGAGACAACATGTGTTAGTATTGCGATTTTGGATAAATTTGATGCTAGACATGTAATAGTATTATAATGGGTGTGTTGATTGCATGGGAATTGTGTCTCTAAGGATGGAAGGTGTGTTATTCCAAGCGCATAAGTGAAGAGCAGTACCAAGGTATTGTATATATCGCTAATTATGATTCATGGTTTTCAATTTTCTTATATAGATATAAACTCGAAGTTTTGGCGTTGACGGTAAATACAAGAACAAATTCATTTTTAGGATGGAGATTGCGTCAAGATGATTGGGAAAGGTCTACAAATGAAAATGATTTGTTAGAGGTATATATTGATAGCTTAGTAATTTGATTCTTTTAAAAAGGCATGTAATCCATTCATTGAACTTACTTTTGTAGGTCGGTGAAGATAATCGCTTGAATTCCTTATGCACTTGATGCAATCTTTGAAGCGAAATTGGCTATTAGGGATGTTTTCAGCCTAACAAAGGCTTACTTTCTATCATTAGCTTCAAGATTGATGATGATATTCGTAAGAGAATTGAGGGAGTTTCAAGCGAGAAGAGGTAATCTTAGTGTAAACACAAAAATTTATGATCTTTATGTAATTGGTGATGCCATTTTGTCTTGCGATCAACTTCAGAGCTTCTACCATTGGAGCCTTCATCCCATGTATCCTTTATTTTAAGCTACTAATTCAAACATGAATAATATATATATATATATATATATATATATATATATATATATATATATATATATAATAATTTTCTTCATACATTGTAAGTTTGATTAAAAGTTATCCACAATCATATGGAACCTTTATACGCATCGCCAATTATGACCTTGCTATTGGAAATTCAACCTGACTCCATCAAAAGGACCTTACGATATTATGGAAGGTTTTGATAGTGTCAACTTTCCTCAACAAAGATCATTAAGGATATCAATAAGGAGAAATAGTTTCATTCACATTTATGTTATGTGATTTTTAGTTTTGAAGAAAACAATCGATTGTTTGTAGTTTATTGTTTTGATACTTTGTATCTGTTTCAAACATTTTTGGCATCTCTTTAAGGATAATTGTGTGCTCCATCTTATATTATGGTTAATTGTTTTGAAAGTTTTAACATGTTATGCACAAAGCAACTATTTGTCTATTCTTGTCACATCATTTTAGTAGTATTCGATCATACCTTGAGAGACCTTATTTTCAATTAACTTCAATAATGGTATAATTTCATCAACTTAAATATTCATGTGTCTCCATTGTTTATATTTGCATTTCAATGGTATCAAAAAGCAGTTTAGTCGATCAATTATTTAAACTCGGTTTTAAACCTCAATTTCATCTACATTCTCTATATTGTGTCGGTATTCTCGTATAACATTGGATAATTTTCATCTGCATTGTTGATGTCTCGCATACATGTTTGATTGGTTCATTTTCAACCATGAATTCTTTAATATATCAATTTAGAATAATTTCATTTTGTCATTTTTTAGGCCTAAAATTTCTAAAACAACTTATGATTACAATTACAATGTTTTACAATTAATGGGTTCTAATTCCAAATGTGATTATAATGTGATTATAATGTCGATTATAATTGATAATGGATTTTCATATTCATTTATGCATAATGTCATCTCGCTTTGTGTGATATATCTTCATTTCACATATGCATTATTTAATATATCGAACCCTAAGAACTTCATTTTGTGCTTCATTACGGACCTTTTATCACTTTTACTTGCAATCTAAATTGGCGAAATTCGTAGGTTACTCAACCAAAACAATCCTCAACCTAATGGCCGTCCGGATATTATATCAAGTGTTTAAAATTAAGTTAGATGATTTGTTGTGTGATCTAACAAAGCATGTATTAGGGAGAGTGGTTGCATGTAAGTTGTATTTACTAAATTATCGTAGAGTAATTATGATGTGACTTTCGCATTTTAATAGTCAATATCTTTTATATACATGTTTTGTTACTAATATCATTATTTTCACACACACACACACACACACACACACACACACACACACACACACACACATATATATATATATATATATATATATATATATATATATATATATATATATATATATATATACACACACACACACACATTGAGTTTCAAAAGTGGGGATTACCACATACATATTCCACTATTCATGCATCCGTCAAGCAAGTATCTCACCCCATATGACATAAACAATATCATTTCGTGGAGATACCATCCAAAATGATGAAAGACAATTGTATCGGTTGGTCAAGACACATATGATTCATGGGCCATGTGGTTTAGCAAATCGATCTTCACATTACATGAAAAATGGGAAGTGCTCTAAATTATTTCCCAAACAATATCGACCTCAAGCGATTGTTGATCACGATGGATATCCACGTGTACAAAAGAAGAGCTGGAATCACGGTGATGAAGAAGAATGTAGTTCTACAACAGATCGTTGTTCCTTATAACCCATTTTGTTGAAGAAATTTGGCTCATCAATATGGAGTGGTGTAATCGAGTCGTCGGTTAAGTACTTATTCAAGTATATTAACAAGGGTGTGAAGGAATTACCATAATTGTTGTCGATCTTGAGACAGGACGAAAGTTCTCTTATTAAAAATGTCGATGAAATCAAGCAATATCTTGATTATAGATATGTCTCACCAAGTGAAGCATGTTGAAGGATCTCTTATTTTCCTATTCATGGTAGATCTCTTGCAGTTGAAAGGTTATATTTTCATCTTGAGGGTGACAATCCTATTTACTATAATGATTATGAATCGATTGATGAAGTCCTTGACAAACCGAGTGTGAAAGAATCAATGTTTACCTCTTGGATGGAAGAAAACAAGACATATGCAAAGGCAAGAGACTTGACATACTCTAATTTTATGACTAGGTTTGTTTATGATAAAAAAAATATCGACGATGAAGACCATGTAAGAGAATCCATACAATTGGACAACTAATTTGGGTTCCTCAAGTACCGGTGAGTTGTATTACCTAAGGATGGTGCTTCGGATGTAAAGGGCCAACATATTATGAGGATATTAAAAGTGGGTGGAATAATTGAGATAGTTTTGGGACGCATGCTTCTAAATGGGATTTCTTAACGACAAGGGTATGTGACCATAAATGAGGTAAAGTTGGGATTACGGACATTTTAGAAAGTTATTTGTCATTATACTCTTATGCGAACAATTAATAAACCATGTCGTGTTTGGGATAAAACTTGGAGGGCGTTATCGATGGTATTCTTTATCAACAAAGACAAGCAACAAATAGAAGAGATGCATTGCATTCTTTTAATTATTTATAGTACATTAAGATTTGATTTTAAAATCATGCACACAAATTTTTGTATATGGACATTCCATAGAAAACCAACTTTGCTACTACAATCAAATTGTGCTTATGGCTGATACTGATGTATATCTTAATGCGGTCGTGTAAACATTCATATTGATGTACATGTTTCTGCTATTGCTTCAATTAATTGATTAGTTGACATTCTGTATTTTATTATGCTGCTTAGCATAATTTAATTGCAACATTGTCAAAAAAAAAACTCTCAAATGTTGTTGTAGAACATACTTTGACTTAATTTATATAATTTGAACATTTATGTTATTATTGTCATAAATTTGTATGTGAAGTATTGCTACCGGTCAAGAGAGTGATTTCTAGTAGAATATAAAAAAATAAATTGTCTACTAAATCGTATTCCCAAACATGGTATTTCCAAAGCCTAAGTCCGATCATAGTTTAAACATACCACATTATTACATGTATGTAATTCCAAAATATCCTCAAACTTATATATGACAAATCTTTGTCACACTTTTCTTTTATATTTAGCTGTGAGAAATATTTTATTCAATATTCTTTCTATATTTATCATTAACAAATATTTTTGATACTTAGTGACAAATATTTGTTTCATATATAATATGTTTCAAATAGTTTCTTTTATCAATTATTTCTCAAAAATTAAAGTGACAAAATTGAAATGCGATAAAAATTTAATTAATGTGTTATAATTATTTCCATTTTTATTTTGATGATATATAAAAAGATTAATTTTAATTATATTTTTAGTGAAAAATATTTGTTCATCACGTATATTTTACTATCTAACAAATTTGTAATGACTTATTTTCAAAATAATAACATGTAAAAATTATAATTAGTGTATTTTATGAAAAATAAATTCTTATATTATTATCATTTGGTTTTTTATTTATAAAATCAAAATTTAATTAATTAATTCATGAAAAATGTTTGTCCCAACCAATACTTTACTGATTTGTTTTCATACAAATATATGTATAAAATTTTAGTTAGTTTAATATAATTTTAACTAATTATTTAATAACAAACATATGTTCCTTATATATTCTTGTACGGTGCTTTTTTTTTAGTATATTATTTTCAAAAAATAACATATATGTTATGAAATACATAAAAATAAGGAATAAAACCAAGAGAATAATTATGTATTATTCTATTTGATATAATCGTATATGATGAAATAGGTCATATTTTATAGGACATAATACAAATAATATAATAAAAACATATTAATGTAAATAAGAAATAAAGTTATTGAGAGACAAATCATCTAATTATTCATAACAATATAAATATTATAGTGAATATATTTTAAGTTATTTTATTTTTAAGTTAATGATATTAAAAAATTATTAATATTAGAAGAAAAGTATTGGTTATATATATAATAATAATAATGTATATAAAAAAGTAATTAAACTAAATGTAATATATAAAGAAGTAAAGTAATATAAAATAAATTTAAAAATTTTAAAAATTTCCTTTTAACAAAAACAAGTATAGTAATATTAAGAAAATTAAAATTTCAAAGATTTTTAATTTTATAACATAAAGACAATTGGTTTGTATTGGATTCTTCAACTGTGAAATAATGAAATACGTTTATATTACTCTTTTATTTTTTAAATAGTATAATTTTTTGGAAAGTGACAAATAAATGAGGAAACTATGTTAGTGCACATCTTGCATTAAGTTTCTTATATAAATTTAAATAAATATTTTTTTTCTTTCTCATTTCAATGTATACCTTTTATGATACACTGTGCGTGCATAAATACACTTTTAACTTAAAAATGACACGTGTTTTCAAAGGAAAACACGTATATATATATATATATATATATATATATATATATATATATATATATATATATATATATATATATATATATATATATATATATATATATATATATATATATATATATATATATATATATATATATACACCCACACATATATTGCCTAGGATATATGCAAATGGTATTAATATGGTACATAAAGCGATCATACATAAATCGTGAAATAGACATTAGTATTAGTACAAATTATAATTTTTGTCGAAGCTGCTATGGCCAAATACAAATCCCAAAATAGTACTAATACATAATCTAAAGAGACACATAAGTGGAAAGATACAAAAGAGATGGAATACATGATGAAACACCACGCAAGACTATGCCATCTCACCCTGCCCTTACCACCTTGAAGAACACGAAAATAATAATTGGAATGGGGTGAGATTACTAAATCTCATTGAGCCTCCCTATCGTAAGGTTCGCTCAATTCTACAAGGTGCGTCGTCAACGGATTCACCAGAATCGGGGTTTTCGTCTCACGGTTGGGTGCAAACACATAACGAGGTAACATCATCATTAGAAGTCCCATAATAACTAATGAGGTAAAACAAATTAGAAGTCCCATAATAACTAATTAGAAGTCCCATATTTCGTTCGGTTCGGTAAAATATTATTCAGACCGATATTTAATTCCCCGAAATTATTTTAATTAATTGAGTTAATAATATTATTAGATATTATTAGTGTGTTAATTAATAAGAATAGACAGGGGTGTGAGGATGAATTATGTAGAATTGAGTTTACACCCTTAGCTTGCTAGTAAGAAAATAACATTATAAACACTTTTTTCTCATTTTCTTTCCATTACAACACCATAAGCCAAACATAGAAGCTTAGAAACATAGAGGGTTTTGGAAGAAGAAGTAGAAGAGCAAGAGCAAGCTTGAGGATTGAGTTTGTTGAATCATCAAGGATCATCCAATCACTTGAGGTAAGGAGTTTGATTTTCCTTTCCATATAGTTAGGCTTGATAGATATATTTTGGATTTAGGAAAAATTGATAGGTTGATTCATGAGTTTGGTTGGTTGATTGTTGAAATAACTTAGAAAGGTTGAGTTAGGAGTATGGATTATTGGGTGTTTCATTGCTAGCTTGTAGGAACTAGAAGTATAAAAATGAAAACAAGAAAACTGAGAAAAAACAGAAAACCTAAACATACAGTAAAATATTGAAGAAGATGTAATGAAAATCGTGGGGCAAGGGAGGCGCCCACCTTCCATGGAGGGAGACCGTCCCCCCTTAAGGCGCCCGCCCCCTCTTCTTTCTATGCATGGGTTGTTCGTCCCCTTTGGCTGGAAGAGGAAGAAGAATTTTTGTTGTTTCTGCGTTTTTCTGTATTCTGTATGTTCTGCATAATTATAGACTTTGGTTCTGTTTCTCTTATTTTTCCTATTTTCTTATACTACTAGTTGGTATTAATAAAATATAATTAGGACATAAGTTAGCCGATTAAATTTGGAACCCGATTATGTTCCGATTTCGGTAATTTCGGCGACAGAGCAAGTTGCTCCGAATTCAACGAAAATTGACGTGCTAGCTAAGTTCGATGTGTAGAACGTAGTGGTGAGGTTAGTTTTTGAAACTACGAGTTTTACGAAGCGATCGAAATAGGTCAAATTACGGTTAAATTGAATCGGATTGCGTTTTAGTCGATTGAAGACACGTATGGACAATCCGATTGCGATGTTGCGATTATGATTAATGTCGGTTATTAAGAATGGCTTTCCGGCGATTATTGATGTTTTGACTATTTTTCCGTATTTGGAATTTGGTGGATTAATTGATAATGATGTGGTGTGATTAAATATGATGTTTGCGATGGTGTATTTATTAATGAATACTTGATGATATGCGATGCGATGATATGTTTATCTTGATGTGGATAAATATGGCGGCGTGGAATTTATGTCAATTTTATGAGCGATGATGATGTGTTGTTGTGTTGTCTTTATTGTCGAGTCACATACATTGCATTGGCGTGGGGGCTTTATGCCAAGTGGCGATGGGATTTATGCCAAGTGTTCCTAATTATGGACAAAGCGGCGGGTACCACATGCATAACATAGTCGTGTCTCATAGTCGGTTATGTTTATGTTTGAGTTGTTTGGTGTTGGGTTTTAATTGACGGATGATGTTGAATTGCGATGATATATGATACTTTGTGTTGATGAGTATAATGATTATGTGACGAAGTTAAAGTGTTAATTTTATACACTAAATGCTAATTTAAAGCATGTAAGCTTTTAATATATGTTGACATACTCTTATTAACTTTTATTATTTATAATTCCAAAACTATTTATATATTCTATCATGCCTTTAATTATATGTTTTGGAGTATCTCACTCTTTACTTGTTTCGTCGTTGCCTTTATATTGGTAACGTGTAGGTGATCCACGAGGATGAGGAGGATTAACTCGAGTCTCTTTATTTTGAGTCGCTTTGCTCTGATCGTAGTAACACTCGGGATTTGGGCGACGTTATTATTTTGATAGGATAGTTTATGTATACTATCTTATGATGTTATAACTTTATGTATTGATGATAACATGATGATATGTATATTTTGTGAACACATCCGTTGTGCTGTGAATAGTCATATGTTTATATGATGAATTATGATATGAATCGGTATATCCGACTTTTGATTTTTGTGATGTGCATTATAATGCAAAGTGATGAAAATGCGAATATGTGATGCCTCAATTTTGTTGGATGAAATTTTGAAACTCTGATTTTATTATTAATTACGAGGGGTAGAATTGGGGTATGTAGATGTATTGTTAAACACAATACGTGCAAAGTTTATACATAGATCACTCAAAATCTTTAAACCCCATTTTTCCAAAAATCATGATTCCCCAAGTCTCTAACTATGACACTCACCTTGAGATTGTGATGAAGATAAGTTGTAAAAACCAGAAGGAAGGATGAAGGAGATGGGCTTTATCAGATTGCATGCAAAGAAGGATGAGAGATGGGAGTTGGACTTATTCCTCTTCTTTTCCTTTCTTTCTACGCCTCTTTCACTTTTTCTCTCTATAAATTATGTTTTTGATTCCAATAATAAGAAACCTTTCACCAAACAATCCCTTAATTCTAACTTAAGTGAGGCAAGGGCCAAAATACCCCTCATCATTCTATTTATATTTTAATTCAATATGGATCGAAATAGGTATTATACATTATTTCTCCAATGACCATCACTCAACATAAATTAGCAATGTCATTAGGAGTTAATTATAATACGGGATATTTCATTCTCCCCCCCTTAAATTAGAATTTATCCTCGAATTCGTAAACTTACTAGAATAGATGAGGGTACAACTCTCGTATCTTTTCCTCGAGTTCCCAAGTAGCTTCCTTTGGGCGATACTCTTGCCATAAAACCTTGACAAGAGAAATTTACTTGCTCCTCAAGTACTTGCTAGCATACTCCAAAATGCAAGCAGGTTGCGTTGATAAGAAAGATATGGTTCTATTTCAATGGTATCGGAAGAGTATGACTAAATGAATTTGTACGAACTTTCAAAGTTGAGACACATGGAATACATCATGCAACCCGATAATGGCGAGGCAACGTTAACTAGTATGCAAACTCACTACCGTCCCATAATTTGATAAGGCCCACATATATCGGACTAAGCTTAGTCTTGAGCGGTCCTTTAAACTTTAGTCTCAAAGTAACTTTCAAATGCAGCGTGACAAACTCATTTGGTAGAATATCAATGAAGTCGCCACCAAACGTCTTTTATCCATCAGAGAGAAAGGTAAACATCGAGAAAACTTGAAGGGATGAAATAACGGTCTTTCGACCAAGAGATCGGGTAAGGAAGTCAATTACGTAAGGGGAATGTGTTAGCACCCCTCACGCCCATGATACTCCATGGTATCCACTCTAGCTTTGCTTCTAAGGGTGTGTTAATAATGCTAAGGGATAATGCATGAAGAGAAACAAAGGGAAAAAAGGAAGTTTTACAAGTTTTGCTCGGTCGAGCCCAGGATACTGTGTATTCCCTCGTGCAATGGGTAGTTAGAGCATCGTAGTTTGACTCATATGTTTTTGTGGGTTGTGTGTTTTTTAATGAATGATGCTTGGTGACACATCCTTTACGAAAAGGTTTTAAACACAAAAGATCCGTGGAATTTGAAAAGATTTGCATTGGTTGGTTGCTTTTACCTTGAAAGAGTTTGAACCATTATTAAGTGTTTTGATTTTCAAAATAAAAAGAAAAGTTTTAATTTTAAATGCAAGGATGCGAAAGAAAGAAGAAAACAATCGAAATTGTCTACTACCCAAATGTTAGCATGTATGGATTGCAACCTAATGTCTATTTGGAGCAAACTCATCGAGAGTGAACCAAGGTCCTAAGGGAACTATTTTAGAATGAACTCATATAGAGCAAGCTAACCTATGGTCTTCTAGGAACAACACCTATATCGAGCATGAACCATCCTAATTTCTATTCAGAATAAACTCATATCAAGAGTAAACCGAAGATCCTAAGGGTGTACAAAGCAAGCGATGAAAATAAATGGAATATATACAATGAGATGAATGCGTAAAAAGTAAATTGAATAGCATCCTCTTGGAGCAGACTCATCTAGGAATAAACCAACGCAAAGCATCTCAGAATATCCATCCGGGCATGAACGAGCGAATAACATTTGTTTACATCTCTTCTTTTCTTTGAATTTTAAACAAAAATAAAGTGCGGAAAGTAAACGGAACAAACTCATCTCGAGAATGAACAAAGCCTCTTAGGGACACTCATCCGGATGTGAACCAGGAACATGATATCCATATATTCCTTCTTTTTTTGTAATTTCTGAAAAAATAGTAAAAATGCATGCAAAAGTAAAAAACTCATCTCAAGAATGAACCAACCGTGTCCACTTAGAAACAAACTTATCTCGGGAATGAATCCAAGACCAACGCAAATGTTGAATCAAACTCATCACGAGAACGAATCAAATGATACAAGAAATTAAACACACATGCATAATGGCCTATTCAAAGATAGGGCTTTAAACATACACAATTAGCACACAGAAAGCGGTGCCTTCTACAGGACTTTAAACAACTACTTTTGAGTGCAGGCTCCAGTTCTACATCAATCCTATAAGCGAAAAATGCAATATTACAACAAATGGCCTGAAGTTTATACCAAGCGGATAATAAAATCCTCAAAAGCAAGTTCAACGAGTGTAAGCAACTTAGAGTACTCCATGAGCTAGCATCAATAATACACAATGTCAAAATAATGCAGTGCAAGCAACACGTATCCGTCACCAAATAAAGCTCAAGCGGATGGTGTTTAAATCGGCTCCCAAAATATGCACATATAACAAAGGAGTTAGCTAATAAAAACAAATTTGAAATACAACTTCAAGGTTAGCAATATGTTCTAAAAGCAAACATTGGTCTTAAGAGTGATCTCATTGGTTGCTACCTTTGGGCCTAAATATACGGGTCCATGAATATAGTTGTTCTCACTAACTGGTCAAACCAGAACTAATGCGAAACTAGTCTTAATGTCGACCAAAGGTCACTAAGGCATAACTCTCGACGAGGGGAGTTGAGTGACACACTCGACACCCGTCGGGCGGAGAGGTCCCGACGAGGAGCAAATGTTGTACCCCAAAATTTACCCTCTTCTTTCCCGTATTTATGGATTATAATTCGATTACATAAATATACATGTAGTTGCATACATAGAATTGATCATGGGGTTACCAGGTTCAAGGTATCCCAAGTGGTGAAAGAAATGACGCGTTTCGGTTATCTCAGATCACTTTGAGTCCGGTATCGATATTCTTCGATTCGCATGCTCCATACAACGTATTCTGGTCGGAAGGCTATTTCCGTTTGATTCCATAAGCATTGGAATCATTTCAATATGTTCTCCAGTTTATTTGTTCAGATCGGCGGCCGTTTCGTCAAAGAAAAAGAATTGATTCGCTTATTTCTCAATAAAGTGAATTTTTGGTTTTCAGCACGTTTTGGACACTCCAGAAGGCATATCGCTCGGCTCGTCTGGTATTTTCTGATAATTTTTGACCGGAAAGTCCTTCTCATTATTATCTATAATTTTCGTTTGAAATCTGGAAGCAAATTATGTGAGGAAGGTCCTCGGAAAATTTGATTTCTCAAAAGGATTAAACTAAATTTTAGTGTTGAATCGTGTGTTTTGCGCACTAAAAAAATTCATATTTCCTAGCTGGAAACTTGAAACTGAGCAGGTCTGATTTCTAAAATTTTGTATCGAAGCCCTCTAAAACTTTTATTCACAACTCAGGAGCTGATTCCTCACCGTTTAATACCGAGTTTTATTCTTGGGTTGATTTTGAAAGAACAGAGCAATTTTCATCGATCGTGAACTTTGAAAATGATATCTCGCTCGATTTTTATCGAAAGGGATGGGACCAGTCGAAAAGTTCACAAATTTTATTGGCTTTGTTTGTATCGAAATATCCAGTTCAAATTTTGATAAAAATTCTTGTTAGAGGCATTTTCTCCGAAGCATCGAAAATCCTACATGTGTCAGACACCTGAAAACTATGCTGAAACTTCAAAAATTTGTATCGCCTGGACTGTTCGTCCGATTGAGTCAAAATTTCGACTCTCACAAGTTAAATCGCGTTCGGACATTTTTGTTTACATTCAGCTTCAAATTTCGCCGGTTTGTTTGTTTTGGATTGTGTACAAAAATTATTTGATGAATCGCGCTTCGGACTTAATTGTGGATCCAAAGCACTCCAAAGCCCAATTGTTCACACTATAAATATATTTTACCACTCACAAAATTGGGAGAGAGAATCATTTGTTTAATTTCACCCGAGCTCTCACTTTTCTCTCGACTCAAAGTTGCACATCCACCTCAAACCACAACAACCACCGCAAAATTCCAAAACCACCGAAGAACTTTTTCTTATTCTTTTCTCTCCTTCTCATTTTGCACTCTTCTATTATCTCTAAATTATCAAGGATCAAATCAAGCTTTTCATCAACTTTTCTTAAGAACATTGAAGAGCGTTCAAGGTGTCGAGGTGAAGAGTTGAAGTTTTCATCTTCATCAATTCCTCAAGAATCAAGGTCTTCCTCTTCATCAATTCTGTTATTATCATCAATTGGAGCATAATTCGGTATTTTCTTGGAAGATCTCAAGGAATTCCTCAACAATTCAACTCAAACTTCAAGTTCAAGTAAGTGATTAATTCAATTAAGCACTTATTTTAAGCTATTTTTCGACTTTTGATTTTCTTGAAATTGAGTAGTCGAATTGATTGCAAATTATGCGTGGATTCCGATTCATTAATTAGTTTTGCACTATTCCTTGATTTGATTCCAATTTTGTGCCTCGAAAGGTGTCGGTGTGAAACTTTTTGCACACTACACACACATACACTTGTGGTGTTGATTATCCTTGCATTTAGGCACATAATTTGAACACTTTGCATCATCAATTACATGTTCATGCATTAGGAAATGTGTAGATCATTACATTGATTCATGTAATTAAAAGCTTATTTTGTGCATTGAATTGAGTAGAAATGTATAATCTAAGACATATAATTTCACATACACTTGCACATTATACATAATCCTCACACACACACACACACACACACTTGAACACACACATTTTAACATAAATTGCATTCTTGAATATCTTTACATATGCATGTAGGATCATTAGAATAATTGAACATGTTGATGTATGGTTTTAAGGCATGAAAACATGAAACTTCACTTTTCACAACACAAATTCACAAGTATGCACTGCTGACAACTAGACACTTTGTGCACTCCATTTATTTTAGAATTTTCACATATTTGCATTGTATTTAGGTAATCTTTACATAGAGTATGTATCATATGCATATGATATAACATACACTTGCACATGTATTCACCTAAACACCACACAACACATGTACATATGCATTTACATGCATTCTGACATTCTTTTTGACTTGGAAATTCAAACATACATGTACATGAATTGCATTTCTTTTCCTTTTGCCTTTTGATTACATGTTATAAATTGAATTCTGATTCATTTAACATTTCAAAACCAAACAAAAACTTGAATTGGTATTTAATTCAAAACATGATTTTTTCATTTCCATAAGCGATTTTGGCAATTTTACACTTGAACTCATTTTCTTTGAAAGTTGAAATGATACTGTTTACGTTTTGACACGTTCTAGAATCGATTTTGGAGGTTTGGAACCAAATTTTGCTCACAACATGCTTAAATACTCACGCTGCCTCGTCACTTTAATGCTCCAAAGTACAACTTCCACTTGGAATTAATTAAAAGCGCATACATTTTTGCGTTCTTGCAAGCAACTATGTGCTTTTAATCGATTCAAGTTGACTTTTTAATTCGGAAAACCGCCTTCCCATCCCAATTTTCCGATTTTATTTCACTTTTGCATGCTTATACCATTTTGTAATCATAATTGCAATCGGTTTTGCATTCAATCATTATTTCTACCACTTGATTTGTTAATTTTGACACTTTATTTCATGTGCGAGTACTTGGACTCCTTTCATGTGAAATTTAGACTTATACCACTCTTATTTTGCACTTGTATGCCCGCATACATTCTATTCTTGCTTCTTTGGTTTTACTCCGTTTTTGCAGGTGTTTTGCGTTTGTATACCCACATATACATTCTTTTGTCTGCTTTTTGGGTCTAACTCCCTTCTTACAGTTGTTTTGCATTCGTACACATGTGTGTACATCTTATTGTCTTGCTTCTTCGGTTTTACTCCATTTTTGCAGGTGTTTTGCATTTGTACACATACATGTACATCTTATTGTCTTGCTTCTTCGGTCTTACTCCGTTCTTGCAGGTACACCTTGATTGGAATGTGTATACACATGTTCCTTGGCATATGCGCATACGCGTACATTATATTGTCTGCTTGCGTGGTTTTCTTGTAGGTACCTTTGATTGGAATATGTATACACATGTTCCTTGGCTTGTCTTGTCGTGTACATTCTATTATGCTTGTGTGGTTTCTTACGGTGTTATTACTTGGATACGTATGAGCGCGTATTCCGCTTGTTTTGATACCTTGAGTGCTCCTCAGCGATTTACTTTTATTGCATGATTGTAGTACTTGAAGTTTTCGGAGTATTCTTTAGCTCGTAGTGCTCTTGGATTTGATATCCGTTTAGTAGTTTCTACACTAATTTTACCGCATTCTCTTTCAACTTTCCTAGATATCATGAAATAGGGCTTTACAACTTTTACTTTCCCATGAGAAGTAGGAATAGAGATACATGATGGGGCTTCGTGGTTGGAGCATGTTCAAGAACCCCTCTGGTTTATTTAAAGACTCGTTTAGGTAACACGTGTGATAATTGTGTTTGGTTTGTTTAAATTCCTCATCCGTGCATAGGAGGAAATTCTCGATGAGGTTTACATTTGTGCTTGCATAGGTCAGTGGTTAGGCAACCGATGTGGCACCACTATGCAAAACCACGTTGTTATTTTTCCTGCTCGAGTCACGATATATGGGGAAAGGGTATCACGATTGTCCCCATAAAATTCGATCATGTCTTGTATGGCACCGCGAATCGTGTTTCTCTTCCTATCGAGTCAATAACAAAGTGGCTAGAGTTCCTTATTCGACTCTCCACTCTTTTACGGGGTTCGCATTTATTGCAGAACTCGCATCATTACTCGTGAGGTTATTGTGTCTGTGAAGCTGACTTTGTAGGATTTTGTATCCAAATGTGCGGATAGAGTCGCCACCGACTTTTATTTTATCCAATTAAGGGAAGGTAAAAGTAGAGAAAAGACCTTCGTTAGATTACGAGTTCGGAGAATGGTTATGAAAAGGGAAGGTATTAGCACCCTTTCCATCCGTAGTTATCTCGGGCTCTTAGTTACTCTAGATCACTTTAAAATTGTGCTTTGTGTGTTTGACAAAAATGTTTTGAAAGAGGCATTTCGCTTTGACTTTGTAATGACTTATGTAGGAGTGTATACAAAGTGTTCGGAAATGTTTCGTTTTGAAAAGAGTTTGAACTTTGAAAAAGAGTGTGTGGTGTGAAAAGCATTTGATAGAGCAAGCAACTAAAGACTTATTTACCCACTCGAATTGGTCGTTTGTTGTACTTCTCGTTCCTTTAGAATAGCGCTAGCCATACCATTAGTTAGTAGGTAGCTCCATTCGTTGGATGTAAGCGGGACATTCGAAGGGACATTGGATGGTCATTGAAAGCAACTTGTAGGAAGTATCCTAGCACATTCAAAGGGACTATCATCATTTTCGTGGCGACAATCGAGGTCAAGATCATGTATTCGGAGGCGACATCGTGGGTCTTATGATCTTTGTATCGAAGGGACTATGATGATTTGTTTGGAAACAGCGGTGCTAGGATACCTCTACGTTCGAGGGACATGACCATTTTGAAATCGAAAGGCATCGAGAGAGAATTACCCTAAGGGGTGCATGTGTGAAGAAGTGTGTCAAATTCAGATATTTTATCTTGAAAATTAGTGGGTTATGTTCAATTATTATCTTGCCATACGCCTATTTACTAGCGGTTTATAGGGGTGCGGAAAGTAAAATCACGAAATGTAAAGCGGGAATGTAAAGGTGCGGAAAGATAAACCTACGCTATTACATGGCTTTGGGGCAGATACATAATTTAAAAATGCGGAAAATAAAACCCTAGATTAAACTATTACAACCCATGAACAATTACATTATTGGAAAAAATAGAATGATAAAAAGAAAGAATCAGACAACACATGAAAGAATAAGAGATCGGAAAATGCAATATGAATCGAACAAGAGGAAAAATGTTAGAAAAAATGCAAATTTTAATATGAGAAAATTATTACATGCTGGAAATAAGATAAATAAGTTAAAATAATTTTTTGGGATTTTTTAGAAAAGATTTAATAATTAAAATGTAATTAAAAGTGAATTAAATGCAAAATTATGAATAAAAATAAATATGCATGCAAAAATATGTTTTTTAATTTATTAAATTAAATAAAGATTTTTATGAAAATAATGTAAAAAGAAAAAATGTTTTTGGTAATTTTTTAATGCAAAAATAAAATATAGAAAAGAAATTAAAATGAATGGAAAATATTAAAATAAAAGAAAATAGGAAAATATGTTAGAAAATATGAGTTTGCAAACTTGTAAAAAGAATGTCATGGCCAGGGATCGAACTGGAGTCATTGGCCTCAAACTCTGAAAACCAACACGCTGACCAACTGAGCCAACACGCGCTACTGTTTGGAAATTGGAGTGAGTGGAATTTACACGCGTCGCCTTCATGGTTCGATTGGATTCATCATTCTAAACATGATGGTGGTATTCGTTTTGTCCAATTTGTCCTATTTCATGAGATCCCAATTCGAACCATGGAACCCTAGCTATAGTAAGTTCGATTCGGCCATGAAAATTCAATCAAACTATCGAGAAGCGCAAACTTCCATCTAAACACAAAACAAATGACGAAACATGTTAAAGTGCATGAATGATAGAAATCGAATTTTGAAAAAGTATGACAAACCGAAATCGTGTTCTCTCAATTCTTGATGTTTTGAGAGTTGTAAGAGTCGAATTGATTACGAGAGCCTCGAGGAACCTGATGGAAGGCTTGGAATTGGGTGAATCGAAGCAAAACTAGGGTTGCAGTTGCTTCAAGTGCAGTTTCTTTGAGTTTGGATTAGGGTTTCAGCCAATTTTCCGTCCCTTGTAATTGAGATGCATCAAGTATATATCTTTGGATGGATTTGGGATTAATTTGGAAAGAATTAATCAATATTCAATGGAAATCAAATTTGATATTCTCATGAAATCAAATTTTCAAATTTTGTCAATTTCAATCCAATCTTGCCAAATTTGATCTAATTTGAAATTCTTGGCATTTATGGGTTGATTGGATCACAAGAAAGCAATAAAAATCAATCTTCCAATTAATTTTGATTTTATAATTTATTTTAAGATTTAATTTGCATTTAAATGAATAAATTACAAATTAAATAGAAAAATAAATCAAAAATTCGTGGCATTGGGCTTGGACATTCCTAATTGCATGAGGAACAAGTTAGGATGAAGAAAAAGTAGGCCCATTTGCAAAAGATTTGACTTTTTGAAGTATTTCTCTTTGTGCATTCTCTCAAAATTGCCCAACTTGTGGATAGTGTATCTTGCTCAATTTTCCACATTTTTGAGTGTTCTTGGACTTTTTGGAAAGCTCTAAGTGTCCTCTAAACAATGTCTTTGGTTTCATCTCAATTGGAGTTACCATGCTCAATATATCTTCAGATCAAAAGTTGACTTTTGTTGACTTTGAAAATGACACTAATGTTTTGAGCTATACCTCTCAAATGAAGCACTTTTTGGACATTCTTGTGAGACATGAAGTTGTAGAATTGAATTTCCTTCAAAATGAGCTTTGGTGGGAAAATTTACGAGAAAGTATGAGAAAGTTATGATCGGTCAAAGTTCGATTGACTTTTCACCTAGAAACCCTAATTTAGAAAGTTTGACTTTTGAGCAAATCTTGAGTTTTCTTGATGAATCATGATCAACCCTTGATCAAATGATGAATGTAACTTCAAAATGAGGATGTTGACCAAAAAATATGAAGTTTGACTGTATGTTGACCACAATTGACTTTTTGTCCATCTGATTTTCGACCATCGAGCAATTATCTAAGGAAACTTGACTTGTGAAGCTTGAAACTTGACATGGAGAATCTTTGAAACATATGAGGAAGCATGAAGACCATTGGAGATATTGGAAATCCATCTTGACTTGAGAGATATCAAACCCTAGTTTGGGTTGCTTGTCTAGGAGAGAGTTTGTCGATCGACTCTTGAGAATCCTTGAGCATAGATGTATGAAATCTTTTGAGAGGATGGAGGCAAATTTTGGGGTATGTGTTATGCCTATGCTTGTTTGACATTTATTTGCGCATTGCATTACTTGTGTATACTTAAAGCACTTGATTGCTTTATTCCTTTGCACTCCTTGGTTTCACAACCAAGGCGGATATAAGATAACTTTCCCTTAGGACCGCTCGGTTAGGATAGCTCTCGAGCCTAGACATTAAGATTTACATCCTTTGCATGTTGACATAGGTAGAGATTCCCTTACATCCTCAACCATAGGTCCAATCTTTGCATGACAATATTAGGGCTAGTACTAGTTTAATCTCCCTTTTGTTTTGCTTGTTTCTTTTTGCATCCTTGCATGTAATTAAAACTAAAACTTGCTTCCTTTTTCTTTTGAAAACAAAAACACTTAATAATGATTTGAACTCCTTTCTCAAGGTAAAATCAACCAACCAAGACAAACTCTTTTTAGCCTTGAGCGCATTTTCTATTGTGTTTAAAACCTTTTCATAAGTAAAAACACAAAACCCACCAAAATAAGTGAGTCGAACTACGACGACTTTCCCATTGCGAGGAATACATAGGCATCTTGTCACGGAGCTTGATCGAGCATAACTTGTAAAACTTTCTTCTTTTCCCTGTGGTTTCTTTATTTTCTTTTTCTTTGCATGCACTATAGCGTTTAAGCATAGATAAATATAACACACCCCTTAGCTAGAAAATAGAAGTGGATACCATAGAGTACTATGGGCGTGTGGGGTGCAAATCCCTTCCCTTTGCGTAACAATTTCCCTTACCTAGATCTCTCGGTCGTGAGACCGTGATTTCTTTCCTCTCAAGTTTAGTCGATGTTTTCCTTTCTCCTTTGCAAGATAAAAGACGTCCGATGGTGGCTCCATTGATATACCCTATCAGTCAGAAGTTCAGCCGGGTGATTTTAACTGAATTGGCAGGTTATGCCCTTCGTAGGCCGTCTGACTGGACTTGCCCGTTGTAAACCTTGAAAGCGAGATTAGCCTAATGCCGTTTGGCGATTCGAACAATATATATATATATATATATATATATATATATATATATATATATATATATATATATATATATATATATATAGTAGTAGAAGTTGTGTTTATAACAACATAACTTTATTTATAAATTACTAAAATATTTACATATAATAATATTGTATAGTTCAATATTAAAGATGATAATGTCAAACATTTTTCAAAAAAAAAAGTAAAGTAATATAAAATAAATTAAAATATTTATAAATTTTTCTTTTAACAAAAATAAGTAATATAATATTAAGAAAATTAAAATTGCAAAGATTTTTAATATTATAATTCAAAAAGACGATTTGTTTACATTGAATTCTTCAAGTGTGAAATAATGAAATCTGTTTATATTGCTCTCTTTTTTTAAATACTACAGTTAATTGGAAAGTAACATATATGAAGAAACTATTTGATTACCTGACTAACATTAATTTTTCTTATATAAATTTAGATAAGCATTTTTTTCTTTCTCATTTCAATGTATACCTTTTATGATATAGTTGTGTATGCATAAGTGCATTTTTAACCTAAAAGGGACACGTGTTTTAAAAAGTAAAATTTATAAAAGGGTGATTTTGTATTTATGATGGTAATTGATTCTCTTAAGTTTTGAAAATTTCTTCACCCATCTAGTGGGTTTCTCCCACACTCCAAAAAAATCAAAAATGTCCTTCGTAAGTGCACTTACGAATTCATCTTGTAGGGCGAATTCGTAAGTGCACTTATCCTACTATTTTGTATGTTTTATTCATTTAAACATTGTTTAACACATTCAAGAAAAGTTTCGTAAGTGCACTTACGAAAACACCCAGAAAGGTCAATTCGTAAGTGCATTTAAAAAACCTTCCCTGAATGTGTTAAACCATATTTGAAACTATAAGTCGAATTATATTTCTGTTTTCAGAAATTTACTATATGTCGGATTACATTTCCTTTTCGGAAATTCAATTAAGGAGCATTCTATCATAAACCATGTAAATATTATTATGTGATAAATATTAAGGAGAATAATTGTTAGGAATATCAAATTACATAAATTGTTCCCAAAAAATATGATCAAACAAAATCAAATAAAAATATAAAGGCTATTGTGTATGCCTAATCCTGAACCCCCCACCCTCCTCTACATGTGGTGTCTGCATGCTGCCTTAGCAACCATCCTCTCCACCACGACAAGCTGCCCGGGTCCATCCTCATGACACATCGACACACCTGTCATACAAGCTGGTTGATATGCTGATAGATGGGCACTAGATCAATGACATGATCATCCTCGGCCTGCTCATTCTCCAAGAGCTCCTCATGTGCGAGCCTCTACGGACGTCCGTCATCCTCCAGTGTCATGTAAGGGTGCGACAATCTAAACTCTAAAGAAACATGTCGCGTATCCCTCCACACAGTGCCACATACGGGATGCCCACATCAATTGATACTTATCTGGCACGAGATCATTCTCCCAATCCTATAAGACATCATCTAGAGCCTTTCGTGTCATGGTGTCGGGAGCAACCTGGAAAGGAGATCAGGGTATCATCTGCATAAAGCCAAACAAGCGCATACATCGCTCGGGCAGATACCAGACCATCATGTTAGCCCTATAAGTTAGCCACCCAGAGTATATCGAGATGGTATCGAAGGGGATAACCTCCACAGTCATAAGCGAGGTCCGATTGATGTCTTCATGGTCGGTGTGATCAAGGAACACCCGGTAAGAAAGCATATTATGGTTGCCCCTATTGAGAATAAACCCGGCAACCATTGGCATGAAGTCTTGATATTCGGGATCTACGGTGTAACCATGGATGCGGTGAAAGTATCATATAATCTAGCTCTGCATCAACAAAAATATGATGTGTAAGTACAAATAAATTAAAACTAATTAAAATTTATCGTTAAAATAAAAATATACTATGAGTGTGCACAGCTGTAGAGGTAGGCGAACAACGACACCTAGTTCCAATCACGAATTGTAGGCAGGTCCATAAAATATTTCGGTAGGCCACATCGGTGTAGTGGTCACTCTTGTCCACAAGGCAGGCATGCCTGGTACATCATAAAACACCGAATGGCACAAGCACGGTGGCCCGACAAAAATATCCTCCTCCACAGGCTCCACAACTACCTGTGCAATTCTTTTTGCAAGATCTGCTTGACAGAGGTGCTCCCCATATAACTCCTTTAGGTAGAAGAACCTCACGTGCGCCCCACTTGTGGAATCGTATTCTGAGCAGTCTGGTACGGATCAGCTCCCAAATACTCAATCGCCTCA
Source organism: Vicia sativa (assembly GCA_021764765.1). Taxonomy (NCBI): domain Eukaryota; kingdom Viridiplantae; phylum Streptophyta; class Magnoliopsida; order Fabales; family Fabaceae; genus Vicia; species Vicia sativa. Next base: position 218,577,407 of record CM038795.1, read on the forward strand.
ACTCTGGTTATCTTGGTATGGTTGAGTAACCTACCTCTGATAGGTAGTTTGAGTAAGTAGGAAACATCATCGTGGGTGATCGTCAACTCCCTAACTAGAAAGTGGAAAGATAACGTCTCCTTATGCCATCTCTCAGCAAAATCACCTCGCATACCGCTGCTAATGGTACTGTAACCAAAACCGAATAATCCAGCAAGACCGAATGTGATGATAGCACTGTGGAACCACTGAGCCGGGGGAACATATAGATCAAATATTTTGCAATAGTAGTTGACATGTTTCAAGGCCTTTCTTTCCTGAAACATAAGAATCAAACGAAAATAAATAAAAAAGAATTGTATTTTTGAATAAAAATTATAATACGAAATAGAACGATAAAAATTATAATACCTATCCATCCCAGACAAAACGAGCAACATGGTCCTAGTAATAAATCAAGAGGATGTGTCACATGGCCCTCTGGATAGCCATCTTCCTCTGCCTGCGGGTTCCTCAACATCGTCGTCGGGGAACTCAGCGTTTTCGTCACAGGGCACCTCGACCTCCTCCTCCGGTACCTCTACCTCTGGTAACTCCTCCTCATGTACACGGTGGGCGCCTCATGGAACAACTCCTCCGTGATGGTGCGAGCAGTGATGTTATCTCCATCGTGCCCTTTATTGCCCTTTCCTCTCTCTCTCTCTCTCTCTCTCTCTCTCTTTCTCGGAGCCGGTCTGGCTTTGCCTTCCATTTCTCAAGCGCATCATCGGTTTGGTGCTCTTCCATTTTCTTGAAATAAACCATTATAATTGTTAGCTTATTAATTTAAAAACAAATCGGCAACAACTCACAAGTTAACTTGCGAATTCACCCATCTAGGTAAATTCACAAGTTCACTTCAGTATCTCATGGGTCACTTCGGAAGTTAACTTGTGAAACCCGCTTCGTCCAGAATTTTTACAAAACCAGATACTCAGTCCCAAAACACCCAAAATCTAAGTTTTACTACTACATTTACCTAATATTACTCCATATACTACTAATTGTCTACAACTAACCTAATTATCGCACCCAAAATTTACCCTCTTCATCTTAATAATAATTGGTTTGTTTCTCTAGTATGCAATTTCTTTCATATTTTTAATTCAATAATATGGGATAAGGGTGCATTCTATTGGTTCTTCTACCAGTTGTAGAAGATGCTTGCGTGAGAAGGGTCCAATATAATATTTTCTTCTATCCATTCAAGTTATAAGGAATTCTCATGTTTCAGGACATCTCAATATGTCCGTTGCTTCATCAGATGATTAAATTTGCCAGAATATTGGACTTCGTCACTGTGCATATTTAAGTCAGATGGATTTCTTTTCCAAAGGGATTTAGAACTCAAAGATAGGTCATCAAAGACATCATTCCACTATTTGGCTCATGATGGAGCTTAGTGAAGAGTATGGTTTCAAATTTAATTTCATCCCTCATTGGCCGTTACTTCCATTGCAAATCAACAAGTTTTACTTGGTTCACAATGCAAGTAAAAATAATCTTTTACTACAAATCAACTAAACAGGCAGTTCATGTTCCGGTAAAAGGCGAGCCGAGTCACTGCGGTTTTAACATTCACGGTGCGATAAAAGGAAAGCAATACATTTCCATGACGGGTTTATGGCAAGCAAGCTTCAATAATTAAGTCGAGCAGGCGAGAACCTAATTCACGAGTACTTAAGCATTAAAGCTACCTAACAAGGCGACCTTTGTTCAACCTAGCAAAACTAGAAAACTAACAAACCATTGTTCCAACAAAAACCATCAAACAGAAGCCATCAAACCAACATAAACCATCAAACAGAAACCATCGTTCCAAAACAAACAGAAACCAGAAAAACATAAACAGCCCTATCTTTGTTCCAAACTAAAGAAAAACGTAAACAGTAAAGCCATTTCCAAAACACCAACAATATCCAAAACTAGCAAGACACTGCTCAGAAACCAAAATCAAAATCCCAGCCTTCATTCCAAATAACACCAGAAGCAAAAACAAACAGTAATAACCCAGACAAAACACAACTCAAACCCTAGTCCTATCATCATTTCCCTACATCCCCAATCCCTTCAGAAACACGGTTTTCTTCAGAAAAAGAAGAAAATTATAACAAACAGAACAGAAGCAGATCAGACAAAATAGAAAGATCTCACCCTAAAGGTCTGAGAATCGACGAGCTTGGCCATGTAGGGGCTTCGTTCCCTGACTCTTTGTCCTTTTCATGCTCGTTTGCCATCATTTTCTCGTGAAATAGAAATTAGGGTTCCGAAAATTACCTTAAGATCTATAGCCAACGGTTCCGAGTCTGTAAAAACAAAGAGTGGATTATAAGAGAGAAGAGAGAAACGAGTTAGAAAACATGGAAAGAATGATGATCTGGTCACCTTGTCGCGAAATCGTGAGGAGATTTCTAGCGTGGCCATTTTCTTTTCGAGGGTTTTCAAAGAGAAACGAGAGGAGCTTCACGAGAGAGAGAGAGAGAGAGAGAGAGAGAGAGCTTTGGTTTCGATTATTTTGTTTTATTTTAATTAGTGTTTTATTTTGTATTATCTTAGGTTAAGTGTCTTGGTTTGGTGGTGACAAGTGTCACCACCTTGGTCTTCTTAATTTCTTTTTGTTAGTTATTTATTTTATTTCTTTAATGCTTGATAAATAACACTCCATCATGACCATTGGATCGTCTTAAAAAGAAAGATCGGGGCCTTCTCAAAATGCTGACACACTATACATCCTGTGATTAGCCACACAGATCGAGATAGACCTTTGAATGGACTTGGGCCTCTATTACTTCCAGCACCCCCAGAATTTCATGCAAATGATTTAATTTTTGTTCGATGTATTAAATAATAATTAGTTATGATAGTTTTTATTTGATGATTTATCGATTAAACTATTAGTTGATTTTTCCTCAAAGAAAAAATCATTTCTAATAATTATTTAAATTTCGATTGTATTGTGTGATAATTGTTTGTTTATTTGCTTATTCGGTATTTATTCATCATCGTACACTTTGACCAACATTAAAATTAATCGATTTTCTTTTGATTGGCTCATAAGCCAATTTCTTAAAGGTGTCATAGTTGGGGATGGGCATGACCATCCTCACAAGGTTAATTAAAGCCCTTGTTGCTTTAACTAATCATAACCGAATAAACATTGGTCCATATACCAATTTTCCATGCACGAGGGTCTCATAGTTGGGGATAGGGCACTATCCTCACGAGGTTAATTAAGTCCATATACTTAATTAATCATAACCGACTCCATTTCTCATTTCCTTGCGCATCGAGTTTGAAACACTTTCATAATTAACACAAACCTCGATCCAATGTCGGTGCATTTCCAAAACCTTTTCATAATAAAATCCAAGTTTTAAGTCGTTTGGACGCTAGGCCATTGTTTAAAAACTTGTCCCAAATCAAACTCTTAGTCTTTAAGTGGACTAGACCAATTGCTTAAGACTTCTAAATAACGTGAAACTTGTTTCACCTCACTTTTTATAAGAAAATCTTTTTGGGTGATAGACGACTCATCTGAGCATTATCTGCTCGGGTTTCTAGTATTTGAATCGTAAGACGTTAGTCCTATTATTGGTACTTTTCACTCACTTAAAATAATTCAACTCACTTAAACTCTTTTTCGCTCATATGCGACTATCAAAACTCTTTTCTTACAAAGTGTGTGCAATAGCCATTTTAAACATGAATGAGGACTTAAGCTTTTCAAACAAACTAAATAAGTCCAAAATCAAGTATTTGAAATATCTAATGCACGATTTTTCTTATTGTTGGTGAAGATTTTGATATCTATGATTGAAATGGAATCATTGAGCTCGAAGCGAAATGATATCAATGTTCGTTGGAATGAGGGAATGTCATGATTCGAGAATGAAAGAATGGGTTCTTGAATAAGACATCTTTGGAACACGGAGCTTGAATAGCAATTATGATGATACATATAAAGGAGCTTGAAATGGTAGTATCGTGGTGTTTAAGAAGCGAGTTGAAGCGAAGATAGTTGAGATATTTGAAATTCAAGCGTGGCGGGATAAATGGAATTTCGGATATCTGTATGAAGCAGTTCGAAGGCGTGGAAGCTAGAAAGCATAGTATACGCATATGCGAAGCGTGGCAAGATCTCATAAGTCGGACCGTTATGGTCTAAATAGTATAAATAAAGCCTTAGTGTTAGGATTTAGTGTGTCATATCTATTGTACTAAAATTGGTAACATTCAAAATACCACATGGCTAGGGAAGCAGAATGCACGAATGATATACGTATGATTGCACCAAACCTTTATTATTCGATAAAGTATCTTTATCTTTCAGTTTATCTTTATCTTGCATCAATGTCTTTTAAATTCTTTACATTCAAAGTCATTTAACTTTCCTTGCATTTAAATGTTTTCTTTCATTTGAAACCCTTTACTATTAGAAACTCTTTACATTAACGCTCTTATTTTCCAGAGAGCTTTTACATACTTGTTCTTACATTCATGTCTTTTATATTTCATGCCTTTTACTTTGAAAGTCTTTTATATTTAAAGTCATTTAAGCATTCCTGCATTTATACACTTTCTGCAATTCGAAATCTTTATGCTTTTACTTGTTCAAATTAGTTTTATACTGCTTTACTTGATCATGTTATTAAGTCCTTGAACATCATAATCGAAACACACTCGAACATATATGAAACATTCAGAAACAAGTCTTGAACATGGATCCTTATTTTAAGTTCATACAAACGGCCAATACCCCATAGGATCAATCTAGTCGATCCTGCAAGTTACCAAAGGAATTGAATAACAATCATAACACTTATTTGATAGTTTGGAGGACTAGCGGTTGTTTCACCAGAAATCACTGTGAACAAATTGCACGCCATGATGGGACGATCATTGGTTGTCACAAATTTAAAAATAAGGTTATAAGACATAATTATTATAAAAGGTCTTTACGAGTAAATAAAGTTCATTGGTATATGAACCTTAGGAGTGGTAGAATAACTAGTAACCAACCCTTACCCAAAATCGAAATAATAGGATGTCGGTTCAAACAATCCACAAAGGGAACAAAACGCCCCACATGGAATAGGCACTAATGCATCTACTTGATAGGGGCGTCGGTCACGATCCTTGAATGCAGATCTGTTGCATCTTCTACTAATAGTATGGCGCGAGCGGAACAAGCGGCATGTCAACGAACAATTCGATCCTAACGTACGAGGAACCGGGTATCACGGGGATTGTCCCACCATCGAGGCACAAACCCATTTCGCTACCCACCACCAACTAGACCATTTAGTTTCGATAGTAATAGGCGAAATTCCCGATATGGAATGCCAACATCTTTTATGGCGGGTTTGCGGACTTGACGTCGAATCCGTCACCACACTTAGGGTCGGGATGCGGGGCTAATCAATTTATGATAAATAACCAAGGGTCGATGGGTTATAGTGCATTACTGTCTAACCACGAGAAAATCAAATAGCTTTTAGGCGGTTAATGGATGATAGTAACCATAATATGATAGGAGTATTAGCACAAACCATGCAAGAAATCTTACGCTAATAGTTCAAAATGTGGTACATGACAAGCGGAGAGCATAAACAATATGAGTCGAATAAGCGATTTCTTTGCTCATGATGAAGCGAACCGGGCATTGGTTCGGCGAACATACCTATCATAGAGCAGTTGTTGATGATCCACCCTATAGGCCAGCCGGAGGGAGTTAACTTGGGGCAAGAGCACAAAGGGTAGATGCCCGGTGATTCGAGAACCACAAAGGGATTGATAGAACCATTAGCGAGGTTGAAAGATTATATGCCCCGGTGATTCGGGCGAACCACAAAGGGAATTATGGAACCGGGGCAGGGTCGAAGACTAGGGTCAGCGTTTCGAGAAGAACAACCTAGAGGAGTTGTCATGGTAGGTCGAAACCAAGATCTTGTCCCATAGAATTCGAAATGACAATATCTTGGCGAAAATAACCTAACCACCATGATAGAAATTATGGCCCAAAATGGTATGTCTGAGGATTAGAAGACCAATTATGCTTCCTATAGATTACGTGTCTGGGAGGTTACCAAGGATACAAGATCCCTAAGTTTACAAAGTTCGCTGGAGATACCAATGAATCCACAGTCGAACACATAGCCAGGTATCTAACTGAGGCAGGAGATATAGCAAATAATGAGAACCTTAGGATTAAATATTTCCCAAGTTCCCTCACTAAAAACGCTTTCACATGGTTTACCACTTTACCTCCTGGATCAATAGACACCTGGACCCTCTTGGAGAGATTGTTCCATGAACAGTTCTATATGGGACAATCCAAGATAAGTCTAAAGGAATTAGCAAGTGTTAAGAGGAAGTTTATTGAACCTATAGATGAATACTTAAATAGGTTCAGACTCTTGAAATCTAGGTGCTTCACAGTAGCCCCCGAGCATGAGTTAGTCGAAATGGCCGCTGGTGGCCTGGACTATTCTATGAAAAATTAGATACACAATACTTGAGGGATATGGCTCAATTAGCGGATAGGGTTCGACAAGTCGAAGGCTAAAGGCCGAAAGGCCGAGGCTTTCAAAGTAATAAGAAAGAAAGAATTTCCTATGTCGAAGCGGAGGAAGTTGAAGACCATCCTGGTCGAAGAGGTCGAAATAGATCTCATTGAATTAAAGCAGGCTCCACCTACTCTTGCAAACTATTAGTCCCCACGAAAGGAAAGAAATTGTTGAAAATGAGAAAAATGACAAGTTTCCAAAGAGGTGTATACCTTGATGTAACAAAGTGTGATGAAATCTTGATTTACTTGTCAAAGATGGCCAATTAATAGTGCCACAAGCGTCGAATACCACCTTTAGATCAAAGAAGAAAAGAGGATTTTGTAAATATCATAGTTTCCTAGGCCACAAAACCTCACGGTGTTTTCTTTTCGGGGACTTGATTCAAAAGGCAATTAAAGAAAGCGATTAAAGTTTCTTGATAAACCAAAATGAAAGTGGATGAAGATCCTCGGATATTGAGACACCAACTACTCAGAGCCTTGAGCATTGGAGAAATCAATATGGTGGAAGCGGACCAAGGGGCCACTACGGTGAAAGAGGAAAGCCGAGTGAAGTTGGGTGATGGTGAAGTCAACAATGGAGTCGAAGACATCCACAAACAACTAGAGACTTGATCGAATCAATGTTGTTTGGAAGAAATCCAAGCTCTTGAGGGGCAGGAAAACCGAGCGCGAATTGACCAGACTCTGAGGCTGAGGCTCAAAGGAGAGTCTGATTACAAAGCAAGCCTCCCTCACAAAGAGATGGGATACCTTGGGTGAACCCGGTGGGAAGTTCGATTATCGGTAAAATATTACGCTCTAGAGTTGAAAATCGAATCGAAGACATCAAACCATCGGGATGGGAGGCGATGATACAAAAGGAAGAATAGAGATAGTATCGGTCCTAAGAAGGAAGTGCAGGACACCTTAGGGAACCAGTGGAAAATTTGATTATCGGTAAAATACTGCGAGAGGTTCAAAGATTGAATCGGCGACATTAAACCATCGGGATGGGAGACAATGTTGAGAAAGGTGAAGATGTAGATGTCAATATGGTGGACATGGAGAGACCACAGTACGAGATGCGAAATGGAAAGATATCTTGAAAAGAAAATACAAAATGGAGGAGGGTTATCTTTGCGATACCGACCTCAAACAATACCTCATGATGTGCCAAAGAAATCTTGAAATGATGCTTTGTCCAGATGCGACATCATATGCAATGAGAGGATTCTTTGATTTGAAAGAAAACAAATGGCTCGAGCTGGAGTAAATTGGCGCCAAGACAACCAATTATTCGGTGTTACCCTAGAGTGGGGAGAGTTTGTTGGAGTTCTTAGTTCGCTACCACAAAGGACAACAAAGTGCTTGATTTGCCCAAGATGTTGACATATGACGAACATGGTGGAGCATTGAAGCGATTCCCTTAGCCCCATCTTTGGAATCATAAGGAAGTTGGTCGGATGAGTGGCCGATGGTAATCAGGCCCGATAGCCCATATCAAAAGGTGCTCGAAGGTAACATTCAAAATCCTATTTAAAATACCAGCGGACAAATGGTATGAAGTCAAAACCAATAGGGGTAGGATAAATGGAGAGGTAATGGCGAAATCGCGTCATGCCATGGTATATAGGAGACAATTCAACACTGCAAAGAGGAGGAACTAAGATTAGAAATTATAAAGGTAAGAATCCATGTCAAGATCCATGGCGAAGCGAATTCGAAATGAAAGGAAGCTTTAGCAGACAAAGGAGCAGCTTCGACCAATAATAAAGAAATGTCAAGTACCAACAAACCAACAACAAGCAAGCAACCTGAAAACAAACCTCCAGTTAGTAGGAGGATGTTCTCCGAAACAAAACCAGAAGAATCGAAAGAATACACTCCAAGTCCAGAAGAAGACGAGGATATCTTGACGAGATAACCCGAATCAGAAGGAGAATCCTCATAACCTAAGCGCAGCGGTGTCGTATTACCTTACGAGTTCGGACGGAGCGAAATCGAAGACCACGAGGAAGAGGATACTATAGATTTGATGAAACATAGACCAGTTTGCTACTATGTAATGGATAACGGGCGGTCGAAGGCGAGCATTCTTGAACACGAGGCCGCAATGAAGAATCACTTGAAGCCATTGTTCATTCGGCGACGGCGCCATGGGGAGAACAAGGTCTTAGTGGATGGAGGAGCTACGGTTAATCTTATGCCTCGATTCAAGAAAAAGTTAGAATTCAAGAGAATGATGTCAAACCACATAATATGGTCCTCTCGATTATGAAGGAAAAGTAGGTCAAGCGTTGGGAGTGGTGCAAGTGGGTGACCGTCGGATCGGTAGGCCCACCATGTTTATGGTGATCGAAGCTAAGGCCAACTATAATTTCTTTGCTAGGGAGAGTGGATTCATGGGCGTGGGGCGGTTCCTTCGTCAATGCACCAAAGCTAGTCTATGGAGGGAAGATGGTATAGTAGAGAACATCGAGGCGGACGAGCTACTTCATGACAGCAGTCAATTTGGTCAACAAAGCGGAATTATGACAAGTACACGGCAAGAATAGCCCTTGTGCCCCAAGTGGCGAAATGAGCGAAACACGGAATGCATACTACTATATGACCCTTCACCATGATGGCATGTATTGGGATAGAAAAATAATTAAGGAGATGAAGGAATCGAAGGCACCATAAAGGCCACCGGTGGGACCCGACAACCACACTCATGGTGAGTCCTCCTTCTTGAAAGGATTTCGGCCTATATGGTGAGAATGAATGGAAGCGGCTTGACTGAAATAGATAGTATAGTTGAAGTAAGCGAACTCGGAGGAATGGCTCGAAAGACTCACCACAAGAAAAGCGAAATAGATCAAAGGCTTGATGCCATTTGTGATCTGAGAACCCTTGGGCCGAGAAGGATCCTACAAACTCAGGTGCTAAGATGTTAGCACAAGATCCACTCGAAGAGGTGAATTTGGGGGATGACAATATAAAAAGAATAACCTATATAAGCGCGAAACTCAGCCCAAGTCTCAAACAAGAGGTGATCGAAGTCCTCAAGAAAAACAAAGATTGCTTGGCGTGGGACTATGTGAAATGCTGGTTTGAAAGAGAGTTAGTAGAGCCGACTTCCGATTAAGGTGGCAAGAAGCCCATCAAACAAACTCCCGGAGGTTCACGCAGTGATCTTGGAAGATCAAAGGCGAGGTCGAAGGTTCTTTGCATTGCAAATTCATCAGAACCACAAGGTATGTCGAATGGTTAGAAAATATAGTACTTGTTATTAAGAAAAATGGTTCACTAAGAATATGCATAGACTTTAGGGATTTAAATACTGCAACCCCCAAAGATCAGTACTCTATGCCTGTGGCAGAAATGTTAATAGACTCTGCTGCAGGATTCGACTATCTAAGTATGCTAGATGGATACTCTGGTTATAACCAGATTTTTATTGCTGAAGAAGATGTTGCTAAGACAGCATTTCGTTGCCCAGGAGCCTTAGGCAGGTATGAATGGGTAGTGATGCCTTTTGGTTTAAAAAACGCTGGGGCAACTTACCAAAGAGCAATGAACTCCATCTTTCATGATTTTATTGACACATTTATGCAGGTGTATATTGATGACATAGTCATCAAATCCATATCTGCAGAAACCCATCTGCATCATTTGAGCCAATCGTTTGAAAGAATGAGAAAGCATGGCTTGAAAATGAATCCTCTTAAATGTGCATTTTTTGTGCAGGCAGGAGATTTCCTGGGCTTTGTGGTTCATAAAAAAGGAATCGAAATCAACCAGAATAAGACCAAAGCCATCATGGAGACTAAAGCACCCACATCGAAAAGGGAGTTGCAATCTTTGCTGGGGAAGATTAACTTTCTTAGAAGATTCATTTTGAATCTAAGTGGAAAGACTCAAGCTTTCTCTCCACTACTTCGTTTAAAGCAAGGCCAAGCCTTCGAGTGGAACGAAGCACATCGGAGGCCTTGACAAGATTAAAGATATCTCTCACCTCCTATCTTATCTCCACCTTCATAGGAAAACCATGAGATTGTACATATCATACGAACTTACTATAGGTAGTATGTTAGTACAAGAAGATAGTAATGGCATCGAAAGAGCCATATATTATTTAAGTAGGGTGTTAAATGATGCGGAAACTAGATATAGTAATATAGAAAAGTTGTGTCTTTGTTTATACTTTTCTTGTATGAAACTCAAGTATTATATAAAACCCGTTGATGTTTATGCTTCATCTCGTTTCGATGTTATCAAACACATGCTTTCAAAACCAATAATGCATAGCGGTTGGTAAATTGAGAATATTCTTTGACTTTCATGCCTTTAAAAGCTGTGAAAGGTCAAGTAATTCGATTTCATTGTGGACCATTCATTGGTGAGCGACTGTCATGGGTTATGTCGAAATCAACCACAGAAGCTATACTTTGATGGTTCGACCCATAGAGAGCGATGGTGTTGGAGTTCTCATAATTTCTCTGAAGGAATTCCACAAAATTCAAGTATAAGTTAGATGGTCCTCATTGCTTTCGAACTTGATTTGAATCACGCTCATTGTTGGACTTGAAGCTTTGTTGGAATTGGGGCAACTAGAGTCGAAATCAAAGGTGATTGAGAGTTAGTGGTCAAGCGGATAACAAAGGAATATAAATGCATAAAGGAAAATCATGACATACTTCGTCATAGTTAATAGGCTAATCAAAAATTGAATACATGGATATTACACATATCAGAATAGAAAATCAAAAGCAAATGACCTAGCACAATTAGCTTGAGTTATAAAGTTTATAAAAACTTAGAGATTTGATCGAAATAAGAGGAAGAGTCATGGCTACTAGACTTACACCATCAGATCTAGAAAATATTAAAATAAGTTATGGTGATAAAGATAGGTTCGAAGTATTAGCCATAAACACTTTAGCAGATACAGATTGGCGAAATCCATTAATAAGGTATTTAGAAAATCCAACATTGAATGTGGACAGAAAAATAAAATATAGAGCATTATCATATGTCCTTATGGGAAACGAATTGTTCAAGAGGACTCAAGAAGGCATATTACTCAAATGCTTGGGAGAAAGTGAGGCATATCTAGCATTATCAGGAGTCCACAATGGGGCATGTGGGGCACATCAAGCAGGCCATAAAATGAAGTGGTTGCTATTTCGATATGGTATGTACTGGCCCAGTATGCTCAAAGATTGTATAGATTTTGCCAAAGGATGTGAAGAATGCCAGAAACATGCAGGGATTCAACATGCTCCTGCAAGTGAGTTACATTCGATCATTAGACCATGGCCCTTTAGAGGATGGGCATTAGATTTAATATGAGAAATCAATCCTGCTTCGTCTAAAGGTCAGAAATATATCTTGGTAGGAATAGATTATTTCACCAAGTGGATCGAAGCAATACTGTCATACCCCAAAATTTGCCCTCCATCTACTCAAGAGATTTCATACATCCATGCTCAGTTCCTCGAGAGTTGATCGGACAAACTCTCTCTAGACAATCAACCCAAACTAGGGTTTGGTATCTCTCAAGTCAAGATGGATTTCCAACATCTCCAATGGTCTTCATGCCTCCTCATATGCTTCAAAGATTCTCCATGTCAAGTTTCAAGCCTCATGAAGTCAGTTTCCTCGGACAATTGATGGTTGAAAAAGTGTAAGTCAAACATACAGTCAAAACTTGATTTTTGGTCAAAATCCTCATTTTGAAGTTACATTCATCATTTGATCAAGGGTTGATCATGATTCATCAAGAAAACTCAAGATTTGCTCAAAAGTCAACTTTCTAAATTAGGGTTTCAGGTGAAAAGTCAATGAACTTTGGTGATCATAACTTTCTCATACGTTCTCAGAAATTTTCCACCACCTCTTGTTTTGAAGGAAATTCAATTCTCTACAACTTCATGTCTCACAAGAATGTCAAAAATGCTTCATTTGAGAGGTATAGCTCAAAACATTACGGTCCTTTTCAAAGTCAACAAAAGTCAACTTTTTGTTTTGAGGATATATTGAGCATGGTAACTCAATTGAGATGAGACCAAAGACATTGTTTATAGGACTCTTAGGGCTTTCAAAAGTCCAAGAACACTCAAAAATGTGGAAAATTGAGCAAGTTACACCATTCACAAGTTAGGCGATTTTGAAAGAATGCACAAGAGATACTTCCAAAATCAAATCTTTTGCAAATGGGCCTACTTTTCTTCATCCTAACTTATTCCTCATGCAATTAGGAATATCCAAGCCCAATGCCACGAATTTTGATTTATTTTTCTATTTAATTTGTAATTTATTCATTTAAATACAAATTAAATTTGAAAATAAATTATAAAATCAAAATTAATTGGAAGATTGATTTTTATTTCTTCTTTGTGATCCAATTAATACATTGAAAGCCAGCAAATTCGAAATTGGATCAAAATGGCAAGATTGGATTGAAATTGATCAAGTTTTGAAGATTTGATTTTTTGCAAAAAATCAAATTTGATTATCATTGATTATTGATCAATTCTTTCCCAAATCAATCCAAATCCATCCGGCATATACGATGCATATCAATCACAAGAGGAAAAAATTGCTCGAAACCCTATTCCCAAACTCAAAAAATCGTGACGCAAGCTATTGGAATCATACTTCCGGTAGTTTTCAATCGATTTTGAGGTGTCTAACACATTCCTTGGCATCTCCAGAGTCGATCCAGATACTTACTTCATCCAAAACCATCCAGAAACAAGAGATTCGAATCCGGTTTGCTCATACTTTTTCCAAATTCGATTTCTGTTTTTCATGCATTTTTAACACGTTTGATTTTTGTTTTTGTGATCAGTAGGAAGATTGCAAGCGATCTGGGTTATTGGATTGAGTTTCCATGGCTTAGAACTCGTATTGCCATTGTTAGGTTTTCTGGTTTCGAATTAGGGTTTCCTCAAACAGGAAAAATTGGACAATAAAACCCATGCCATTGAATTCGGAATGATGTCCTGAATCGAACCATGGCCTTGGATTTTATTTATATTACGTGTGTTGCGTTTTGATATTTGCGGGAACTTTGCGTCGAACCATGGCCGTATGCCTTTCAAATTTTCAAAGGTTGAAGGCGATGGATGGCGCGGCGAAACCGGGGAGGCGGCGTGTAAATTCCATTAACTCCGTTTCCAAGCGATGAACATACCATTTCGGTTGGTCAAGGTGTGGGTTTTCAAAGTTTGAAGCTAGTGTCCTGTGTTCGATCCACATGGGCATTTGGATTTTAACAAGTTTGCATTTTGTTTCATATTTTCATATTTATTTTAATATTTCTATTCAATTTTAATTTCTTTATATATTTTTATTCTGCATTAAAAAATTACCAAAAACATTTATTCTTTTTGCATTATTCTCTAAAAAATCTTTATTTAATTTAATAAATTTAAAAATATCTTTTTGCATGCATATTTATTTTTATTTTTATTTTAGCATTTAAATCATTGTAAATTAGTTTTAAATTACTAAAATGCATCTAAAAAATCCCAAAAAATTATTGTAGTATATTTATCTTATTTCCAGCATATATTAATTTTCTCATATAAAAATTGGCATTTTTTCTGACATTTTCTCTTATTTCGTTTTCATCATATTTTCCGATTTCTCGTTTGTTTCACAGGTTCATCCGATTCAGACGATTCTTCCGTTTTTATTTTATTTTCCAATAATGTAATTGCATATGGGTTGTAATAGTTTTAATTAGGATTTTATTTTCCGCATTTTTAAATTATGTATCTGCCCCAAAGCCATGTAATAGCGTAGGACATTTATCTTTCCGCACTTTACATTCCGCATTTTAATTTCCGCACCCTTATCAATTGCTAGTAATTAGGCGTGTATGGCAAGACTAAAATTGAACATAGCCCACTAATTTTCAAGATAACATATTCTGAAATCAACACACTTCTTTCACACACGCACCCCTTAGGGTAATTCTCTCTCGATGCCTTTCGATTTCAAATGGTCATGTCCCTCGAACGTAGAGGTATTCTAGCACCGTTGCCTTCCAAACAAATCATCATAGTCCCTTGATACAAAGATCATAAGACCCACGATGTCGCCTCCGAATACATGATCTTGACCCTCGATTGTCGCCTACGAAAATGATGATAGTCCTTGAATGTGCTAGGATACTTCCTACAGTTGCTTTCTATTACCATCGATGTCCCTTGAATGTCCACATCCAGCGAATGGAGCTACCTACTAACTAATGGTATAGCGCTATTCTAAAGGAATGTAAAAGTACAACAAAGCGACCAATTAAGGTGGGTAAATAAGTCTTTTAGTTGCTTGCTCTATCAAATGCTTTTCACACACACTTTTCAAAGTTCAAATTCTTTTCAAAACAAAACATTTCCGAACACTTTGTATACACTCCTACATGAGTCATTACAAAGTCAAAGTGAAATGCCTCTTTTCAAAACATTTTGTCAAACACACAGAAAGCAATTTTAAAAAGTGATCTAGAGCAACTAAGAGCCCGTAGATAACTACGGATGGAAAGGGGTGCTAATACCTTTCCTTTTCATAACCATTCTCCCGTATTCATAATCTAACGAAGGTCTTTTTCTGTTACTTTTACCTTCCCTTAATTGGATAAAAATAAAAGTCGGTGGCGACTCTTGCTATCCGCACATTTGGATACAAAAATCCTACAAAGTCAGTTCACCGTATCACAGAACTGGCGACTCTGCTGGGGATGTACACCCTAAAAGAGAGAATTGCCTTAGGGATTTCTAAATCACCTTTATTGCTTTCTGTTTGACTTGCTTGCTTTATCTTTAAGGGTTGCTTGGGTATTATATTGTTGGGGATCCTACACGGATCGGGTTTCCTTTTAGGTAAGTGGCATTAGATCATCGCGACCGCTGGGCGTATAACTAAGCGGTCAACATGATGGCTCGTTAGCGTGACACTTTGGTTGTCCCGATACTCTTCATTCCCAAGTTGAAGATAGTATTTGGCTTCTGCGTGGTGCCATCAAGCGCTAACTAAACTTTTAGAACCTTAATTGACCCATCTTAGCCATTAGAAGGTAGTGAGATGGTCGGCTTTGGTGTAGACCGAGGTTGGTTGATACTCGATGCTACGCTCATTGAGATCGAGACTTTTGGGACATTTTCGATCGACCACTTGGCGTCGTATTGAAATAAGCGCCTCGAGAAAGATCGTGATATGAGATTCCTAGAACCGGTTACTATTATGGGACGGGATGAACCAACTCGAACTTTTGGTAGGGTAATCACCTATACCTCATGCAAGCCTTAAACATAGGCTCATTGTGTGAATTGCTTGTGTGTGCTAAACATGACATCATGACATCATTTGCATTGCATATCATTTCTAACTATTTCAAGGACCTAGGGTTTATCTTTGCTCTTTTTGTAGGGTATTATGGCTTCTAGAAAGACCATCGAATCAACTTCATGGGTATCCCTTCGACTCAAAGAATTGGTTTGAGAAATTCCCGACCATGCTCGGTTCATCAAAAGACATGGTTATCTGCTTGATTTGGTTATCTCGGTTTGAAGAAGATATGATGCATGTCTATTCAGTTCTTTGATCGAAACACCATTGCTTTACAGATTATCGGTTGGTTCCTACCTTGGAAGAGTTCTCTAAGCTACTTGGGATACCTATTCTTGACCAAATTCCATTCACGGTTTAGAAAAGGTTCCTAAGTATGAAGACATGCATCCGCCTTACATCTTAAGCGCTCGAATATTGAAGCCAATTGGGAAACTAGGGTGGAGTTAAGGGTTTACTTTCCAAGTTCTTAATCAAGAAAACGAGAAATTCCTCAAAGTTATGAGTTTCCATGCATTTGAAGACATTGTGTCCTTGCTAATTTATGGTTTGGTTCTATTTCCTAACTCGGATCAATTCATAGATGTCAACGCCATCAAGCTGTTTCTTACCCGCAATCCAGTGCCTACTTTACTTGGAGACATTCTACATTCTCTCCACACTCGTACTACTAGCGACAAGGAACTCTCATGTGTTGTGTACGTTACTTTCCGGTGGTTTATTTACGCTTCCTTCATCAGTCTTGAAGAGCGAACAAAGGTTGAGATGGTCTCAAAGACTAATGTCACTCTCTCATTCGGATATCCGTTGAAATCTTTTCTCTCAAAAGTTTCACATTCATTGGCGTTGTGGAGAATTCCCTAATGTACCACTACTCGGTATAAGGAGGTATTACTTACAACCCTTCTCTAGCTCGTCGGTTTGGTTTTGCTCGAAGAGATGGTCCTCATGATATGCTTCTCCAAGATATTGTGTTCACTACAATCACGATCTCGAGTTAAGCGAAGGTTTATACACGCTTGGGGCATGGTAAAGAAGGCGATACCAAGACTTTGGGGCACCGAACTCCATTCCTTGGGAACCTTACCTCAAATGGAGTGCGAGCTCGAGCTCAAAACCTCATGATGCCATTCACGCTGTTTTACGGTAATTATGGAACTGTTGCTATGGGTGGCGAACCTATCTTGTTCTCCATCGACATGCCTCTGATTTTGAAGACTTGAAGAGATCTGGATTCAACTAAAGAAGAAAGGGATACCTTTGAAGCTCGATGCTATGCAAGTGAGAAGAAAGTGTTAGAGTTGACAAAGCTACTTCATGAGGCGAAGCATCAATACCTACATCGGCACCAAGAGGCGCCATGGGAGACTTAGAGCTTTAGGATGTTTACGTTTTCTTTTATTGTTTCGAATTATCTCTTGTACTTAAAAAGAAAAAAAAGAATAATGAAAAGAGAACTAATAAATGTTTGTTCATTGCTTGTTTAACAAATTTAAATCTCTTAGGTCCTTGAAAACATTGCATTGCATTCGCATAAACATTGCATATCATAGCATAACATTGCATCACGGTACATTGGAGATTGGTTTTCTCATTTGCTCGCTATTTATTTTAAAATGGCTCTTGAGCAGAATGTCAAAGATCTCGGGCTCGAATGCTCGGTTTGAGATGTTCACCGACTTGGTCCAAGGCCAAGAAGATTTGAAGAAGCTCATCAACAAGAAGAAGAAGGTTGTTGGTGTCCTCAACATGGTGCCTACAAAGGTGGTCCTAAGGTGGTCGGTAGTATTGAGCTCTCGAAGGAAGTGTCCATCTTGAGGAAAGTAACAAGGGTTCCAATCTTTGTGGGGATACTTATGTTTTCAACATAGATGACTTGACCATTCCTCGATGGTATTAGAGGAATTTGCTCTGGTAGTGTCGACCAGGATGCCCGAATTGTCGTTGGTGCCCATACACGATGGTCGTGCTTGGTTGAGAAGGCGTGTTCGGTGCATGAGGGACAACCGTGAGATACTATTTACGAAACCACATGCGAAGTTGTGTGAAGAAATGTCTAAGTTGAAGATTGACAATGCGAGCAATGTACCATCATGTGGGATACCTTAGGGCAGCCAAGTGGAAAATATGATTACATGGTGAAGTACATTGTCACAGTTACAAAATTCCTATTGAAGATGTTAAAGCGCGGGATGGGGTGTGATTTCCAGAAGACTATCTTGATGTTAACACAATAAGGTTTCCTCTGCTTACGTGCCTAGAGTGGCACCTCTCATTATTACTTCTCAAGACCGGTTCCATATTCCTCGACAAAGCTATCCCTTGGAACTATGGGTGATGTTTACTATCATGGCGTCAAGCAAGACCCTCGACCATTGAAGATCTTACGATTGAAGCTACCATTCCTAACATTGACAACATCAGGATCCGATGGTGACGAGCGGAAGGGTATTCTCTCGGAGATCTCTCCTCCAAAGACACTGCGACTCCGCATTCCGTCTACTCCACCAATATCTGACTAGAGGAAAGAACCGTGGCTCATCCTGCTCGACGAAGTACCAAAGGAATTCTTGAAGACACCTCCAAGCGAAAATGGAGAATTAGAAGATTATCAAGAAGAGTGATTACAATGTTGTGGAACAATTGGGACGAGACTCGTCCAAGATTTCCATGCTCGCTTTGCTCTTGTGCTTGAGGCTCATACTAATGCCTTGGTGAAGTTTGAAGAATGCTCATGTGCCGCGACACTACCAGATCAATTCGAGGTTTGTATTGCTAGCTGCCTGCCAGGCCTAAAGCTTCTCGATCTTGATTTGACTCCTTAGGAAAGAAACAACAAAGCCTTGCATCTACATTGAATGCAAGGCGTTACATTGTCGCATGTTTTGGTGGATACGGTTACTCTAATATCCTTCGCTTTTGATCGGCTTGATGTCGAAGGGTTGGTTACGAGACCGGTGACATTATCGTGAGAGCTTTTGATGGTTCTAAGCGATTGCTTGGAAACTCACTCTGCTGTTAAAGTCGGTTCCCGGACTTTTGACTCTACTTTCTTTGTCATGGACATTCGTCACCTTACTCTTGCCTACTTGGGCCCTTGGATACATGGGGCGGTACCTCTACCTTGAGGCTGAAATACGGTGAAAGGAAGGTTGTCACGGTATGTGGTGAAGAAGAGTATATGGTCGGTCATCTCGGTCATTCGATACCTCGAGATGGAAGGAGAATTCTTGAGACTCCTGTCAAGCTTTTGAAACAATCCCAGTCATGCACATCGACTCTCCCACCACTCTGAGTTCGCAATTTCGCCTAGGATGGCCTCATTGAAAGATGCTCAGTGCTTTGTTGAAGAAGGTAGTACTATTTGGGGCGGCTCCACGATCTTCCTTTCAAATCCGACAAGGCTGGTTTAGGCTTCACCATCAAGGTCGAAGATGATACGCCTGACGTGCGGCCAACTTCCTTTCCGCATCGGCGAATGGAATCCATGCTATAGAAGGCAGCGACAGCGGCCGACATCGACAAGTGGATCTTCGACTCGGATAAAGGGCTCAGCAATTGGAAGACCGAAGACGTCATACCAATCTCCTTTAGTCATGAGTAATTGCTCTTGTTTTGTTTTACTTTTCGTATTTCTTTATGTTTTGAACAATAAACTTTGAAAGCCTAGTGCCTTGCCCGGGGAATCATGGCTCGTTTGCGAGGGTTATTATCTGTCGTTTGCGTATTTTCATTCAATAAATTCGTTGGACTTTTGCATTCCTTTGTTTGTTCTCTTTTCTTTACTCTATCACCCCTTCAAAAAGCTATGTGTTCTTACACACCCACGTGATACAACTGCGAAATCACTCCGAATCTAGTTAATAACTATGCTAGTGCTAAATATGACTTGATAATCCGATCTACCAAGCCGAAGGCGAAAGTGAGGAAGATTGTGAAGTGCCGGAGAACTTGCGGGCCTACAGCAAGAGTTATCTGACCACGAAGAGCAAGTTGAGGTTGTGAATTTGGATCTTGTGAAGGCAGAAAAGAGATCAAGATAGGAGGCGGGTCTTGAGAGCAGTGTTAAAGAAAAGTTGGTTCGGATGCTACGAGACTACATTGAGGTTTTGCTTGGACATACGAAGACATGCGGGTTTAGACATTGATATTGTGGTACAGTTTGCCGACAAAGAAGGTTTTCTCGGTGAAGCAGAAGGTTAAATCGTATCGTCACGAGATGTCGAGAAAATCAAAACCGAAGTTATGAAGCAGTTCAATGCAGGTTTCTTAGCCGTTACTTCTTATCCACATTGATCGCAGGACTTAACGTCTATAAATCGGGAGACCGAAGTGCAGTCCTATCGCGTAGTTTTAAAAGATATCGAACCCACGAGACTATAAATCGATCTATTGTTATCCTAAGTTCGGTATCTGACTAAAGCGAATAATTCTTTTGGATTTTGGTTTAAGGAAAAATAGAAATATAAATAAAGCGGATATCGATGCGTAGCGTAGTGAACCTAAGCGGATTAAATTAGACTTAAGCGTATAAAGATTGTTAACTTAATTTATACGTAGAATTAATCGGTTTAAAACCCTCGACTCACACTTTCATGGTCTTATCTCGGATTATCGTCTAAAGTATACACTTTCGCTAGCCTATAAGTGTTTAGAAGTACTTTTGGGAACTTAATTAATTCTAATTTGGTTTAAAAGCGCTTTCATTGTATTTAAATCAAATGCCTAACTTTAGCTATCAGGTTAAAAACCTCACACTTTCGTGGTCTCGATCTAACCTATTTACTCTTCTTACTTTCGCGAAAGGTTTTATTTTAAGCATAAAAGTTATAACCAGAAATTATGTTAATTAATATCTTAGCTTAGAAACAATTCAATTCCTACTTTTACTACTACTTACGATACCTAAGCGGTTTAGCGGACATATTTATTAATTGGTTGCCTAAATAATAAGGTTCAATATATTTAAACATTCCCATAATTAAATAAATAAATATCAAGCAACAATATTTAAAACAAGATAAAATAATTATATTAAGAACACGGAAATAATAATACTTGAATAATCTTGTTCTTCACTTGAATCGAAAAGAAAATTGCAACAAGGAAATAAAAGCACTAGATCTAACGTAAGGTTAGATCGATGAAAAATACAACAATTTCGGTGTAGAAATTGTTGTGAGAAAATTACAAAAGCTTAAACTAAAAATAAAATGTAAGAAAGCTGGAAAATAAAATAAAATAGAAATCACAATGAAAAGAAAATACAAAAAATAGAAAAACTTCGAAGCGGTTGTTAGGAAGAAATCTCCGACCCTTGAATGCTTGAAGGTATTTATAGCCTTCACTTGTAACTTCCTTTTCCAATTTCATACGAATAGTTAGTGGGGATCATGTGCATAACTTCGATAAGTGGGAGAACATGGGACGAGAAGAAGGAAATGGGTTGAGCGTGGCATGAGTGGGTGGTTGAGAAGTTTCTGCTAAGCTTTTCACGTTACGCGCTGGCGATATTAGGTGCATTACGGTGCGTCACAAGTGCGTTACGAGCAGGTTTCATGTTTTCCGTGTTACGGTCGTGGCCATGGTGTTACGGTCGTCCGCGCTTCATGGATGTCTTCTGATCGTGGCGGATGGTGGCGGCCGTCCACATAATGGTTGAACTTGCTGGCTTTCCTCTTTTGGGCTTTGCTCTTTTGGCTTGTATAATTGTTTTCTCCTTCTTTTACCCATCCTTTTACTATTGTTACCCATTTGCTTCATTTCTTTATCTTTTTAATCCGATTTTGCCTTGATTTTGTTCCTTTGCTCAATTAATCTTTATTTAATGCAAATTCACGAAGCGAAAAATACCAACATAATCTGGAAATAAAATAGAATAATTAAATAAAAATAGTAATATTGTCTATGAAAATTCGTCAAATATATTATATAAATTCGTGTTATCAAACTCCCCTATACTTAAACCTTTGCTTGTCCTCAAGCAAAAATTAGAAATTAAAAATCAAGCAAGGATAAGTCAACGCAAATATAAAACACAATTCAATTCGTATTTGGTTGCTATTCACTTCTTTGTTGGATAACTCAAGTTTAGACTTGACATTAAAATTACCGTAATAACACTAGATAACCTCATTTATAGACCAAATTAAGTCATGAATTATAACTCGACCTAATACTTTCGTTTTGTTTCACCGTTTTCATTCTTGCAATCACATTAAGCCCTTTACCTTACAGCATAGTGGAGTAACGGTTAGTGACTTTGATCTTTATAATCTAGCTTGGAGTTACGGTACTTATATTTGGTACTCCTTTATCCAATTACAAATTGCGGGGGATCGGACCGTCGTCCGCCCTACCAAGTTCAGCACCAGAAACCACTGAACCAATTCATAATGGTTTATTTGCATAAATATTTATAGCTTCTGCAACTGTTGGATTAAATGATCTGGTAAGGATCATCTAACTTAATAAGTGCATCTTCTAATAAAAATTTCTCTTTAAAAATCTTGATCAAACACTTATATTCATCGATCCTCCACGTAGTTTGTCGTTGAAGGCGGTGCCGACTGCTTTTATAAACTACTGGGATTACTTTAAAACTAAGTCTTAAGGTGTTGGTATAATAAGTACTTAAACTAATCTAACGTTGGGGTTACGAAGAGTTATGGCGATAATAATTTTGTTTTAGTCGCTCGAGTTCTTATTTATAAAAATAAGCAACCTCGATACTAGTTGAATATGTTAATATAACGTTTGAATTTTTTCGTTATGGCTCGAAGAAGGAGGAATTCGAATAAGCGAGAATTTAACATAAAAGAGTAAAATTGCATAAACATGTATTTTATTGAATGAAAATTTGCAATACAAAGAAACAAAAGGAAATACAAAAAGAAAAACTAAATGGAGCAAAGAAAATAAAAGCGAACATAGAAATGTTACGACTCCCTAAACTTAAATTAAGCATTGTCCTCGATGCGAAAAGGAGAAATCGAGAAAGGAGTAGGGTAATCACTTGTCGCTTGGAAAATTTAGTCCTCTTGCTCCTCTACCTCTAATGCAGTCGGTCGGGTTTCACTTGACGATTTGTGTTTCGTGGAGCCAAGGAAGAGAAGAAATGAAGGATAAAAGGAAAAAGATGGAGTGGATGAGAGAAAGTATCGAGGAGTAAATGGAAGGGATGTGAAATGAGAAGAAATGTGGAAGAATATTTATAGTGGTGTGAGGATGGAAGAATAAATAAATTATAATGAATTATAATTTGGGAAGCGAAAAGAAGAGTTTGAATGGAATTATGGTGGAAAATGAAAAGAAAAGCAGACGAAACAAGCAGTCAAGGAAGCGAGAAAAGACAACACGCATACGGAGCACGAGGCGGCGGGAGCCCTGAAGGATGAGGCGACCGTCTCAAAAAGTTGAAAAACTAGAGAAAGCGTGGAGGTGGGTGTCTTAGGAAGAGCATGGAATGCATGCATAAGGAAAGCACGGGTCATCTCAATCAGTTGTTGGAAGTTGGGCGGTCGTCCTCATGCATGCATGAATAAATGAACAAGCGGGAATCTTAAGAGCTTGAGGTGACCGTCTTGGGCAGCGAAACACGTGAATTTAGGAGAATCTAAATCTTGGCATGTGAAGAATTTGCGAGTAATTGCATGCCTTTTAGTAATACATGTGACCTGGGGTATGAGATAGGGAATTGATTTGTAGATCACATGCATACATATAGATACTTGTATATATATAATATAGATAATTCAAACTTTTAATTAGTAGGATATATATAATACTAGCATATAATGCCTTATTATTAATATAATAAATATTGGGAAATATTGATTCGGTATATTAATAGGAAAAATACGATAATTAAAATAATACTCAATTATAATTATAAATATTAACGTGAAATTTTTATTGAGTTTAATTATCGGTATTACGGGGAAATAGTTCAAGCGTATCAGAAGAAAGGGTGCAATAGATAACCGACTAAAAATTTAAAATTTAACATAAAATAGAAAAATTGAAAATACGAAAAAAGAAAATTTTAAAATTTGAATGACTACTCGTTGATTTTCCATCGCCACTTATCAAGCCATCTCACATATCCCTCACCTTTTCTTTTCTTACGTTTGTAGGGTGGTTTATTCTTTTGAAATTCTGGTAGTGGTTCTGGATTTATCCTAAGTATAAGTTTTTCAATTTCGGGCTTAGTGATTTCATCCATCGCCTCATAAGTGAACCTCACCCTTTTTACAGTAATTATATCCCAAATTTTATGGTCCTCTAATTTTCGCTTTTTAGGCAAGACTTCAAATAGTGGTGAATTAATGTGGATATTGTTTAATACCGCAACATACGTTTTAAATTTGGAGTCTACCTGAGCTTCCATAAAAAATTTTGGAAAAGAAATCAGTGGGATGTAGTGATTTGGGATTACAATTTGCGCTTCCTTCTCTACCTCGTTTACAACCTCCTTTTCGAACAGCGTTGGTGAATCTGCCTCAATCTCCACTATTTTCTCGTCAGAACTTTCCTCGGTCGCAATATCACTCTCTTCAAACTCATCATCACTTTCTAGGTTTTCAAATAATTTTTCTAAAATGGTTGTTTCAACATCCACATCTTCTTTGGGGAATGGTCCTAGAAGGTTTTGTTCAAGTTGAGAAATTTGAGTTTCTAAACCAACGTTGTGAGACGCGAGAGATTCAACCATAATGGTTAGTTGGCTAAGGGTTTCATTATTTTGAAGGCTTTGTTTTCTTACTTCTTCATTTTGGATAGTTTGTGTCTCTACAAAATGTTCAATCATAGACTCTAACCTAGAGTTAGTTATCATCTCATCTGAATCCTCTATTGGTGTTTCGAAGTTAAAATCTTGCGACTCTTTAGAGTCTTGGAAGTAAGTTAAAGTTTCTTTTTGCGTTTCCCCGAAGCGTTCTATCATCCTAGATGTTTCATTAAAATTTTCCATCAATATTTCGATATCAGATTTATATGATTCTGGTGATTCTTCAAAATATTGGGTTTGATGATTGTAGAGAAAATTGGGTTGAGGAAAAGTTTGGTTGAAATTATAAGTTTCTTGTGGTTCCTCAAAATGTGGGGATTGGTAGTTTTGGAGGTAATTTGGATAAGAGTAGGTTTGTGAAGCATTGAAATCTTCCATCAGTATTTCGAGGTTGGATATATAGGATTCTTGTGGTTCCTCAAAATACTGATAATGGGCGTAGGAAAAATTTGGGTTATACATAGTAAATAAAATAAAAATGCCTTAGTCTATACGGTGTAACACCAGAGTTACAATATCGACTTAAATAGTCCCGACAGCGCCAAAACTTGATCGCGGACTTAACGTCTATAAATCGGGAGGCAACAAGTGCAGTCCTATCGCGTAGTTTTAAAAGATATCGAACCCGAGACTATAAATCGATCTATTGTTATCCTAAGTTACGGTATCTGACTAAAGCGAATAATTCTTTTGGATTTTGGTTTAAGGAAAAATAGAAATATAAATAAAGCGGATATCGATGCGTAACGTAGTGAACCTAAGCGGATTAAATTAGACTTAAGCGTATAAAGATTGTTAACTTAATTTATAGAATTAATCGGTTTAAAACCCTCGACTCACACTTTCATGGTCTTATCTCGGATTATCGTCTAAAGCCGTATACACTTTCGCTAGCCTATAAGTGTTTAGAAGTACTTTTGGGAACTTAATTAATTCTAATTTGGTTTAAAAGCGCTTTCATTGTATTTAAATCAAATGCCTAACTTTAGCTATCGGTTAAAACCTCACACTTTCGTGGTCTCGATCTAACCTATTTACTCTTCTTACTTTAAATGTGAAAGGTTTTATTTTTAAGCATAAAAGTTATAACCGAAATTATGTTAATTAATATCTTAGCTTAGAAACAATTCAATTCCTACTTTTACTACTATTACTTACCGATACCTAAGCGGTTTAGCGGACATATTTATTAATTCGGATTTGCCTAAATAATAAGGTTCAATATATTTAAACATTCCCATAATTAAATAAATAAATATCAAGCAACAATATTTAAAACAAGATAAAATAATTATATTAAGAACCTGGAAATAATAATACTTGAATAATCTTGTTCTTCACTTGAATCGAAAAGAAAATTGCAACAAGGAAATAAAAAGCACTAGATCTAACGTAAGGTTAGATCAGTGAAAAATACACAACAATTTCCGGTGTAGAAATTGTTGTGAGAAAATTACAAAAGCTTAAACTAAAAATAAAATGTAAGAAAAGAAACTGGAAAATAAAATAAAATAGAAATCAGCTGAAAAGAAAATACAAAAAATAGAAAAACTCGAGAAGCAGTTGTTAGGGAAGAAATCTCCGACCCTTACCTTTGAATGCTTGAAATTGTATTTATAGCCTTCACTTGTAACTTCCTTTTCCAATTTCATACGAATAGTTAGTGGGGATCATGTGCATAACTTCCGATGTGGGAGAACATGGGACGAAGAAGGAAATGGGTTGAGCGTGGCATGAGTGGGTGGTTGAGAAGTTTCTGCTAAGCTTTTCCACGTTACGCACTTGTTACATGGCGATATTAGGTGCATTACGGTGCGTCACAAGTGCGTTACGAGCAGGTTTCATGTTTTCCGTGTTACGGTCGTGGCCATGGTGTTACGGTCGTCACGCTTCATGGATGTCTTCGGTCGTGGCGGATGGTGACGATCCTGATGGTGAACTTCTGCCGGGCTTTCCTCTTTTGGGCTTTGCTCTTTTGGCTTGTATAATTGTGTTCTCCTTCTTTTACCCATCCTTTTACTATTGTTACCCATTTGCTTCATTTCTTTATCTTTTTAATCCGATTTTGCCTTGATTTTGTTCCTTTGCTCAATTAATCTTTATTTAATGCAAATTCCTGAAACGAAAGAAATACCAACATAATACGGAAATAAAATAGAATAATTAAATAAAAATAGTAATATTGTCTATGAAAATTACGTCAAATATGTTATATAAATTCGTGTTATCAAGTGGGTTGCTAATGTGGTGCCTGTGCCCAAGAAGGATGGTAAGGTACGAATGTGTGTGGATTACAGAGATCTGAACAAAGCAATCCGAAAGATGATTTCCCACTTCCTCATATTGATGTTCTGGTTGACAATACCTCTCAGCATAAGGTTTTCTCCTTCATGGATGGTTTCTCGGTTCTGATCAGTTAAAATGGCTCCGAAGACATGGAAGACTACTTTTGTTACACAGTGGGGCACTTTCTGCTACAAGGTTATGCCGTTCGGACTAAAGAACGCGGATGCCACTTATCAGCGTGCTATGGTGACATTGTTTCATGACATGATTCATCACGAGATAGAGGTCTACGTCGACGACATGATAGCTCGATCACAGACTGAAGAAGAACATCTTGATCATTTGCAGAAACTGTTCGACAGGTTGAAGAAGTACAAATTGAGACTGAATCCCAACAAGTGCACCTTTGGAGTCAGATCCGGAAAACTCTTAGGGTTTGTCGTCAGTGGAAAAGGTATTGAGGTTGACCCCGCCAAGGTTAGAGCCATTCAAGAAATGCCAGCTCCCCGCACAGAGAAGGAGGTCATAGATTTCTTGGGCCGATTGAACTACATTGCCAGATTCATTGCACACTTAACTGCTACTTGTGAGCCAATCTTCAAGTTACTAAAGAAAGATCAAGTAGTGGAATGGAGCGATGATTGCCGATCGCTTTTGACAAAATCAAGGGTACCTACAGAATCCTCTTCGATGCATGTAGAAGGAAGACCTCTTATCATGTACTTGCGGTGTTAGAAATTCAATGGGGTGTGTGTTGGGGCAACATGGCCAGTCGAAAAGAGCATGCAATATACTACCTTAGCAAAAGTTTACCGGTGTGAAACAAGATACTCACGACTTGAGCTTGCTTTGGCTTATTGACTAAGGCGATATATGTTGACTCACACTACCTTGTTGATTTCCAAGATGGATCCGATAAAATACATATTTGAGAAACCACTCTCTCGGAAGAATAACAAGATGGTAAATGATCTTGACGAATCGACATCCGGTACACCTCTCGAAAGCGATCAAAGGAAGTGTAATGGCCGATCATTTGGCTCATCAAGCCGTAGATGACTATCGATCTATGCGATTAATTTCGAGATGAGGATGTTCTATTAATTCTGATTGAAGAACCGAGGCCAGACGAAGGACTGAACCGGATCGATGGACCATGGTCTTTGATGGAGCCTCAAGCGCCAGCAATGGCATTGGCGCCATCATTACATCCCTACTGGACATCGCCTTTCACCGATTATGTTTCGATTGCACTAACAACATGGCGAGTCTGAGCGTGCATCATGAGTCTTAAAGCTGCTATTGACTTAAGAATCAAGTTCTTACAAGTGTATGGAGACTCGACTTTGGTGATCGGTCGATTAAGGCGAGTGGGATCTGAAGCATCGAATCTTATTCGTGTCGAGCATGTTACGAGTCGATCTCCTACTTGAAGAGATTACTTTTGATCACATTCCACGAGAAAGTCGGTTGGCGGGCGCATTGGCTACTATATGCGTCTATGTTCAAGGTTAGATGGGACAACGAGGCTCCCGGATCATCATTGAGAAGTTCGACGAACGGTATTGTTATGAGCTTGACACGGAAGAAACCTTGGTACTATGGCGTGAAGAGGTATCTTGAGACTCGGGAATATCCAGGAGGGCATCATCAATGATAAAGTTCATGAGAAGATTCGCTTCCAAATTCTTCCTCGACAGCGGTATCTTATACAAAACCACGACTTGTGCTTACTCATTGTGTAGACGAGCGAAAGCAATGCGTATCATGGAAGAGTTACGAAGGCACATTTGGTACACACTCCGATGGACACACCATGGCTAAGAAGATTTTGAGAGCAGGTTACTATTGGTCCCCATGGAAGTGATTGTCACCGTTCGCTCGATCTTGTCATAAGTGCGGTTATCTTGACAAAGTACGTACCTCCGTACATCTGAATGTTTTAACTTCTCCTTGGCCTTTTACAATGTGGGGCATTGACATGATTGGAGAAATTAAGCCCACAGCTTCCAATGGACATCGTTTCATCCTTGTGGCAATAGATTATTTCACCAAGTGGCTAGAGGCGACCTCGTATGCATCATTACCAAGAATGTTGTGGCTCGATTCATCAAGCATAACCTTATCATCGATGCGGCACTCTGAAAGAATTATCACGGATAACGGTTCTAATCTCAACAATAAGATGATCACGGAACTACGCGCGATTCAAGATCAAGCATCACAATTCCTCTCCATATCGGCCTAAGATGAGCAGTAGCGATGGAAGCGCCAATAAGAACATTAAGAAGATTATCTGAGAAGATGGCGGTGACTTGCAAAGATTGGCATGAGATGTTACCATTTGCTCTTCATGGTTATCGCACTTGACGAACATCAGCGCAACCCTTCTCTCTTGTATCACGGTATGGGCCGTCTTACCCATCGAGGTTCGGATACCCTCGACTAGGGTCCTCCAGGCGAGAGTTAGGTGAAGATGATTGGGTTGGACTCGCCTTGACCATATTAACTTGATTGATGAGAAGCGGCTCGCGTCCATGCCATGGGCGGTTATCGAAAGCGAATGATCGAGCATTTAACAAGAAGGTCAAGCATCGAGTCTACCAAGTCGGTGATCTAGTAGTCAGCGCATCATTCTTCCACAAGGTGATCGAGGGGCAAATGGACTCCCACTATGAGGGACCATTTGTAGTCAAAGATGTTTTCGTGACTATGATACTTAGCACCATGGATGGTGAAGATTTCCCACACCACAGCGAGCGAGACATAGTCAAAGATACTACGCATAAGCGAGACCCGCTGGGTCGGTGGCCTAGGCAAAAATAAGGGCATCTGGCGAACCAAAGGTTCGGGCAAAGTTAAGGATATATACAAAACATGTACACGGCAAGTCGAAAACACGAAAAGGCGGCTTGGGCAAGAAAGAGTATCCGGTGGTGAAAACCGAAAGGCGGTCTAGGCAAAGTTAGGGATTTAAGCGTGCGACTATGTCTCTTCGGATCACACCTTCTAGACTACTATTAGCATTCAAGATTCAAATGGCGAAGATCGGTCTACTCACTTTCTCGACAACAAGGAGATGAGATAGTGAAATATGAGTACTAGCATAGTTGGAACTTAACGAGATTGTTTCGCATAGCTTTTACTTTTCTTGTGTATAAACAACTTGGCCATATTTCAAAATAAGCATAAGCTTCTTTCTCTTTACAATTTACATTGTTATTTGCAATAAGTCCAACGTTTGCTTTGAATGACTATCGCATTTGACAATAAGAATCTAATCACAAACATACGAAAAAGTGAACATACAAAAGTACTTACTACGGGCTCCGGGGTTGGGATGACGGCGAAAGTCACCAGCGTTCCCCAGAGCATGATCCCAAAGGTGTCACTCCAACACAACTTCCTAGCGAGCAAAGGAATCCATGAGCTACAATTCCACTCGACTAAGTAATGTTACATGGTCTCAGCGGTAACACCTCACCCCAGGTCAAAGTATTTATCCCGGTAGTATCTCGATCCGTTCCTTTTCCCCGGTAGCGGTATCGGACCAGACTTGGTCGGATAGTGCATCGGAGCTTCATCTTCATTTCGGAGATTACAACGAGTTCGACTCTTCTAACGGGTTTCCGGCAACTATCAAATGCTCTCCACTCGGGTCCCCGATGGGCGCCTCCTAAATTTCCTCAGCAGGATCACATACAAGGTCCCAAACGGATTGCCTCCCAGACTCTCCTCAGCAGGGTCTATGTATGAGATCTCCAACAACGAGCTTCTCAAATCTCTACCTTCCTCAACAATATCTAGGCCCAAGACTTGGTCAGATAGTGCATCGGAGGAATCCAGGATTTCTTTCTTCTCCTTCAAAAGCGGGGTTCTCATCTACTCAATTCCCCAAGCAGAAGTCAGAAAATCCTCAAACAGAACGTCCGCATCTTCTTCAAGATGGATATGTTTTGAAATATCACAACATCTATCATTCATACGTTTCTCATAAAGTCATAATTCATGCATATATCACTCATATACATTGTCATGCATCATACTTTGCATAAAACTAACCAATATTCTATCAAAATTCCTCTTGTTTTCTCCAAAGCAGTGTGATCCTCCGTTAAGCAGGTCCAAGATTAAGCCCGAATCGGCGGAAAACTATCGAAAGACCGCCCTTGGTTGTCCTCGACAGGTCGAGATTAAGCCCAAAGCGGGAAAACTATCGAAAGACCGCCCTTGGTTGTCCTCCGGCGATTGGTCGAGGATTAAGCCCGAACCGCGGAAAACTATCAGAAAGACCACCTCGGTTATCCTCCGATAAGGCAATGGATCAACCCGATGCAGGAAGTTATCCACATTTTGACAACTACTATCCCTCGGAGTAATCAACGAAGATTTATTACGATTCCTTATTATCAGCAGCAACTATAGAGTCTAACGTCGACTCGGTTGCCTTGGATGGCATCTTAAGCCCGTCTCAGACTACTTATCAACGATGCTTCACTTTGAATCTGCATATATGGTTAAAACCAATACAAACCAATAACTTCATTCAAAATGAACACGAAGTCTAACGTATGACTCCTCAGATGGCATCTTAAGCCCATCTCCATGCTCCTTCGGAGCGACTACGAGCTGGCGTATGGCTCACTCCCGGCATCGATCTTTCGGATGGCATCTTAAGCCCATCTCGTCAATTCTCCTATCGACATTCTCGAGTCTAGCGTCGACTCATCTTCCGTGAGTATCCGACTTCTCAAATGGCATCGTAAGCCCGTTCCATCATCCACCAGCGAGTGCAAATTTTCGGTGTACTCGGTGTTCGATCATCTTCTACCTCCGGTCACGAAGACAAGCGTGTCAATCTAACCCTCAGTACAAGAAGATTGAGCAGGGGCAGTCATACCCCAAAATTTGCCCTCCATCTACTCAAGAGATTTCATACATCCATGCTCGAGGTTCCTCGAGAGTTGATCGGACAAACTCTCTCTGAGCAATCGACCCAAACTAGGGTTTGGTATCTCTCAAGTCAAGATGGTTTCCAACATCTCAATGGTCTTCATGCCTCCTCATATGCTTCAAAGATTCTCCATGTCAAGTTTCAAGCCTCATGAGTCAAGTTTCCTCAAACAATTGCTCGGATGGTTGAAAATCGAGTGTATTGGACAAAAGTCAAGCGTGGTCAACATACGATCAAAACTTGATTTTTGGTCAACATCCTCATTTTGAAGTTACATTCATCATTTGATCAAGGGTTGATCATGATTCATCAAGAAAACTCAAGATTTGCTCAAAGTCGAACTTTCTAAATTAGGGTTTAGGTGAAAAGTCAAGAACTTTGTGATCATAACTTTCTCATGCTTTCTCGAAATTTTCCACCACCTCTTGTTTTGAAGGAAATTCAATTCTATACAACTTCATGTCTCACAAGAATGTCCAAAAATGCTTTATTTGAGAGGTATAGCTCAAAACATTCTGTCCTTTCAAAGTCAACAAAAGTCAACTTTTGTTTTGAGGATATATTGAGCATGGTAACTCCAATTGAGATGAGACCAAAGACATTGTTTATAGGACTCTTAGAGCTTTCCAAAAGTCCAAGAACACTAAAAATGTGGAAAATTGAGCAAGTTACACCATTCACAAGTTGGCGATTTTGAAAGAATGCACAAAGAGATACTTCAAAAATCAAATCTTTTGCAAATGGGCCTACTTTTTCTTCATCCTAACTTATTCCTCATGCAATTAGGAATATCCAAGCCCAATGCCACGAATTTTTGATTTATTTTTCTATTTAATTTGTAATTTATTCATTTAAATACAAATTAAATTTGAAAATAAATTATAAAATCAAAATTAATTGGAAGATTGATTTTTATTTCTTCTTTGTGATCCAATTAATACATTGAAAGCCAGCAAATTCGAAATTGGATCAAAATGGCAAGATTGGATTGAAATTGATCAAGTTTTGAAGATTTGATTTTTTGCAAAAAATCAAATTTGATTATCATTGATTATTGATCAATTCTTTCCCAAATCAATCCCAAATCCATCCAGCATATATACCTGATGCATATCAATCACAAGAGGACGAAAAAATTGCTCAGAAACCCTATTCCCAAACTCAAAAAAATTGTGACCTGCAAGCTATTGGAGATCATACTTCCAGCCGTTTTCAATCGATTTTGAGGTGTCTAACACATTCCTTGGCATATCCAGAGTCGATCCAGATACTTACTTCATCCAAAACCATCCAGAAACAAGAGATTCGAATCCGGTTTGCTCATACTTTTTCCAAATTCGATTTACATTTTCATGCATTTTTAACACGTTTGATTTTTGTTTTTGTGATCAGTAGGAAGATTGCAAGCGATCTGGGTTATTGGATTGAGTTTCCATGGCTTAGAACTCGTATTGCCATTGTTAGGTTTTCTGGTTTCGAATTAGGGTTTCCTCAAACAGGAAAAATTGGACAATAAAACCCATGCCATTGAATTCGGAATGATGTCCTGAATCGAACCATGGCCTTGGATTTTATTTATATTACGTGTGTTGCGTTTTTGATATTTGCCAGGAACTTTGCGTCGAACCATGGCCGTATTTGCCTTTCAAATTTTCAAAGGTTGAAGAGCGATGGATGGCGGGCGAAAACCGGGAGGCGGCGTGTAAATTCCATTAACTCCGTTTCAAGCGATAAGACATGCCATTTCGGTTGGTCAAGGTGTGGGTTTTCAAAGTTTGAAGCTAGTGTCATGTTCGATCCACAGCCATGGCATTTGGATTTTAACAAGTTTGCATTTTGTTTCATATTTTCATATTTATTTTAATATTTCTATTCAATTTTAATTTCTTTATATATTTTATTACGCATTAAAAATTACCAAAACATTTATTCTTTTGCATTATTCTCTAAAAATCTTTATTTAATTTAATAAATTAAAAATATCTTTTTGCATGCATATTTATTTTTATTTTTATTTTAGCATTTAAATCATTGTAAATTAGTTTTAAATTACTAAAATGCATCTAAAAAATCCCAAAAAATTATTGTAGTATATTTATCTTATTTCCAGCATATATTAATTTTCTCATATAAAAATTGGCATTTTTTCTGACATTTTCTCTTATTTCGTTTTCATCATATTTTCCGATTTCTCGTTTGTTTCACAGGTTCATCCGATTCAGACGATTCTTCCGTTTTTATTTTATTTTCCAATAATGTAATTGCATATGGGTTGTAATAGTTTTAATTAGGATTTTATTTTCCGCATTTTTAAATTATGTATCTGCCCCAAAGCCATGTAATAGCGTAGGACATTTATCTTTCCGCACTTTACATTCCGCATTTTAATTTCCGCACCCTTATCAATTGCTAGTAATTAGGCGTGTATGGCAAGACTAAAATTGAACATAGCCCACTAATTTTCAAGATAACATATTCTGAAATCAACACTTCTTTCACACGCACCTTAGGGTAATTCTCTCTCGATGCCTTTCGATTTCAAATGGTCATGTCCCTCGAGCGTAGAGGTATTCTAGCACCGTTGCCTTCAAACAAATCATCATAGTCCCGATACAAAGATCATAAGACCCACGATGTCGCCTCGAATACATGATCTTGACCCTCGATTGTCGCCTCTGAAAATGATGATAGTCCCTTGAATGTGCTAGGATACTTCCTACAAGTTGCTTTCTATTACCATCGATGTCCCTTGAATGTCCGCTTACATCCAACGAATGGAGCTACCTACTAACTAATGAATGCGGCTAGCTATTCTAAAGGAATGTAAAGTACAACAAAGCGACCAATTAAGGTGGGTAAATAAGTCTTTTAGTTGCTTGCTCTATCAAATGCTTTTCACACCACACACTTTCAAAGTTCAAATTCTTTTCAAAACAAAACATTTCGAACACTTTGTATACACTCCTACATGAGTCATTACAAAGTCAAAGTGAAATGCCTCTTTTCAAAACATTTTGTCAAACACACAGAAAGCAATTTTAAAAAGTGATCTAGAGCAACTAAGAGCCCGTAGATAACTACGGATGGAAAGGGGTGCTAATACCTTTCCTTTTCATAACCATTCTCCCGTACTCATAATCTAACGAAGGTCTTTTTCTGTTACTTTTACCTTCCCTTAATTGGATAAAAATAAAAGTCGGTGGCGACTCTTGCTATCCGCACATTTGGATACAAAAATCCTACAAAGTCAGTTCACCGTATCACAGAACTGGCGACTCTGCTGGGGATGTACACCCTAAAAGAGAGAATTGCCTTAGGGATTTCTAAATCACCTTTATTGCTTTCTGTTTGACTTGCTTGCTTTATCTTTAAGGGTTGCTTGGGTATTATATTGTTGGGGGATCCTACACCCGGATCCGGGTTTCCTTTTAGGTAAGTGGCATTAGATCATCGCGACCGCTAGACGTATAACTAAGCGGTCAACATGATGGCTACGTTAGCGTGACACTTTGGTTGTCCGATACTCTTCATTCCCAAGTTGAAGATAGTATTTGGCCTGCGTGGTGCCATCAGCTAACTAAACTTTTAGAACCTTAATTGACCCATCTTAGCCATTAGAAGGTAGTGAGATGGTGGCTTTGGTGTAGACCGAGGGTTGGTTGATACTCGATGCTACGCTCATTGAGATCGACTTTTGGGACATTTTCGATCGACCACTTGGCGTCGTATTGAAATAAGCGCCTCGAGAAAGATCGTGATATGAGATTCCTAGAACCGGTTACTATTATAGGGCGGGATGAACCAACTCGAACTTTTGGTAGGGTAATCACCTATACCTCATGCAAGCCTTAAACATAGGCTCATTGTGTGAATTGCTTGTGTGTGCTAAACATGACATCATGACATCATTTGCATTACATATCATTTCTAACTATTTCAAGGACCTAGTTTATCTTTGCTCTTTTTGTAGGGTATTATGGCTTCTAGAAAGACCATCCGAATCAACTTCATGGGTATCCTTCTCAACTCAAAATTGGTTTGAGAAATTCCGACCATGCTCGGTTCATCAAAGACATGGTTATCTGCTTGATTTGGTTATCTCCGGTTTTGAAGAAGATATGATGCATGTCCTATTCCAGTTCTTTGATCTGAAACACCATTGCTTTACATTTCCCGATTATCAGTTGGTTCCTACCTTGGAAGAGTTCTCTAAGCTACTTGGGATACCTATTCTTGACCAAATTCCATTCACCGGTTTAGAAAAGGTTCCTAAGTATGAAGACATGCACATCTTAAGCGCTCAGATATTGAAGCCAATTGGGAAACTAGGAGTGGAGTTAAGGGTTTACTTTCCAAGTTCTTAATCAAGAAAACCCGAGAATTCCTCAAAGTTATGAGTTTCCATACATTTGAAGACATTGTGTCCTTGCTAATTTATGGTTTGGTTCTATTTCCTAACTCGGATCAATTCATAGATGTCAACGCCATCAAGCTGTTTCTTACCCGCAATCCATTTGAAGACTATAAATCGATCTATTGTTATCCTAAGTTACGGTATACAGCTAAGGCGAATAATTCTTTTGGATTTTGGTTTAAGGAAAAATAGAAATATAAATAAAACGGATATCGGTACGTAGCGTAGTGAACCTAAGCGGATTAAATTAGACTTAAGCGTATAAAGATTGTTAACTTAATTTATACGTAGAATTAATCGGTTTAAAACCCTCGACTCACACTTTCATGGTCTTATCTCGGATTATCGTCTAAAGCCGTATACACCTTTCGCTAGCCTATAAGTGTTTAGAAGTACTTTTGGGAACTTAATTAATTCTAATTTGGTTTAAAGCGCTTTCAACATATTTAAATCAAATGCCTAACTTTAGCTATCGGTTAAAACCTTACACTTTCGTGGTCTCGATCTAACCTATTTACTCTTCTTACTTTATGTGAAAAGGTTTTATTTTAAGCATAAAAGTTATAACCAGAAATTATGTTAATTAATATCTTAGCTTAGAAACAATTCAATTCCTACTTTTACTACTATTACTTACCGATACCTAAGCGGTTTAATAGGACATATTTATTAATTCGGATTTGCCTAAATAATAAGGTTCAATATATTTAAACATTCCCATAATTAAATAAATAAATATCAAGCAACAATATTTAAAACAAGATAAAATAATTATATTAAGAACACGGAAATAATAATACTTGAATAATCTTGTTCTTCACTTGAATCGAAAGAAAATTGCAACAAGGAAATAAAAGCACTAGATCTAACGTAAGGTTAGATCGTTGAAAAATACACAACAATTTCAGATGTAGAAATTGTTGTGAGAAAATACAAAAGCTTAAACTAAAAATAAAATGTAAGAAAGAAAGCTGGAAAATAAAATAAAATAGAAATGAGTGAAAAGAAAATACAAAAAATAGAAAAACTCGAAAGCAGTTGTTAGGAAGAAATCTCAAACCCTTGCTGAATGCTTGAAATTTTATATAGCCTTCACTTGTAACTTCCTTTTCCAATTTCATATGAATAGTTAGTGGGGATCATGTGCATAACTTCGATAAGTGGGAGAACATGGGACGGAAAAGGAAATGGGTTGAGCGTGGCATGAGTGGGTGGTTGAGAAGTTTCTGCTAAGCTTTTCCACGTTACGCACTTGTTAGTAGCGATATTAGGTGCATTACGGTGCGTCACAAGTGCGTTCTGGCAGGTTTCATGTTTTCCGTGTTACGGTCGTGGCCATGGTGTTACGGTCGTCGCGCTTCATGGATGTCTTCACGGTCGTGGCGGATGGTGGCGGCCAATCCACGTAGATTTGAACTTCTGCCGGGCTTTCCTCTTTTGGGCTTTGCTCTTTTGGCTTGTATAATTGTTTTCTCCTTCTTTTACCCATCCTTTTACTATTGTTACCCATTTGCTTCATTTCTTTATCTTTTTAATCCGATTTTGCCTTGATTTTGTTCCTTTGCTCAATTAATCTTTATTTAATGCAAATTCCTGAAACGAAAGAAATACCAACATAATACGGAAATAAAATAGAATAATTAAATAAAAATAGTAATATTGTCTATGAAAATTCGTCAAATATGTTATATAAATTCGTGTTATCAAACTCCTATACTTAAACCTTTGCTTGTCCTCAAGCAAAATTAGAAATTAAAAATCAAGCAAGGATAAGTCAAGCGCAAATATAAAACACAATTCAATTCATATTTGGTTGCTATTCACTTCTTTGTTGGATAACTCAAGTTTAGACTTGACATTAAAATTAGTAATAACACTAGATAACCTCATTTATGCGGACCAAATTAAGTCATGAATTATAACTCGACCTAATACTTTCGTTTTGTTTCACCGTTTTCATTCTTGCGATCACATTAAGCCCTTTACCTTCAGCGCACATAGTGGAATAACGGTTAGTGACTTTGATCTTTATAATCTAGCTTGGAGTTACGGTACTTATATTTGGTACTCCTTTGTCAATTACAAATTGCGGGGATCGGACGTGTCGTCATACCCAGTTGACACCGAAACCCTGAACAATTCATAATGGTTTATTTGCATAAATATTTATAGCCGCAGCTGTTGGATTAAATGATCTGGTAAGGATCATCTAACTTAATAAGTGCATCTTCTAATAAAAATTTCTCTTTAAAATCTTGATCAAACACTTATATTCATCGATCCTCCACGTAGTTTGTCGTTGAAGGCGGTCTTGCTTTTATAAACTACTCGGGATTACTTTAAAACTAAGTCTTAAGGTGTTGGTATAATAAGTACTTAAACTAATCTAGCAGCGTTGGGGTTACGAAGAGTTATGGCGATAATAATTTTGTTTTAGTCGCTCGAGTTCTTATTTATAAAAATAAGCAACCTCGATACTAGTTGAATATGTTAATATAACGTTTGAATTTTTTCGTTATGGCTCAAGAAGGAGGAATTGAATAAGCACGAAATTTAACATAAAGAGTAAAATTGCATAAACATGTATTTTATTGAATGAAAATTTGCAATACAAAACAAAAGGAAATACAAAAAGAAAAAACTAAATGGAGCAAAGAAAATAAAAGCGAACATAGAAATGTTAGACTCCCTAAACTTAAATTAAGCATTGTCCTCAATGCGCGAAGAAAATCGAGAAAGGAGTAGGGTAATCACTTGTCGCTTGGAAAATTTAGTCCTCTTGCTCCTCTACCTCTAGTACGAGGTCGGTCGGGTTTCACTTGACGATTTGTGTTTCGTGGAGCCAAGGAAGAGAGAAATGAAGGATAAAGGGAAAAAGATGGAGTGGATGAGAGAAAGTATACGAGGAGTAAATGGAAGGGATGTGAAATGAGAAGAAATGTGGAAGAATATTTATAGTGGTGTGAGGATGGAAGAATAAATAAATTATAATGAATTATAATTTGGGAAAGCGAAAGAGAAAGAGTTTGAATAGGAATTATGGTGGAAAATGAAAAGAAAAGCAGACGAAACAAGCAGTCAAGAAGCAGAAAAAGACAACACGCATCGGAAGCACGTGAGGCGGGAGCCAGCGAAGGATGAGGCGACCGTCTCAAAAAGTTGAAAAACTAGAGAAAGCGTGGAGGTGGGTGTCTTAGGAAGAGCATGGAATGCATGCATAAGGAAAGCACGAGGCGTCTGTCTCAATCAGTTGTTGGAAGTTGGGCGACCGTCCTCATAGGCATGCATGCGAATAAATGAACAAGCGGGGAATCTTAAGAGCTTGAGGTGACCGTCTTGGGCAGCGAGATAAACACGTAATTTAAGCGAATCTAAATCTTGGCATGTGAAGAATTTGCGGGGAATCGTAATTGCATGCCTTTTAGTAATACATGTGACACAGGGTATGAGATAGGAATTGATTTGTAGATCACATGCATACATATAGATACTTGTATATATATAATATAGATAATTCAAACTTTTAATTAGTAGGATATATATAATACTAGCATATAATGCCTTATTATTAATATAATAAATATTGGGAAATATTGATTCGGTATATTAATAGGAAAAATCGATAATTAAAATAATACTCAATTATAATTATAAATATTAACGTGAAATTTTATTGAGTTTAATTATCGGTATTACGGGGAAATAGTTCAAGCGTATCAGAAGAAAGGGTGCAATAGATAACCGACTAAAAATTTAAAATTTAACATAAAATAGAAAAATTGAAAATACGAAAAAAGAAAATTTTAAAATTTGAATGACTACTAGTTGATTTTCCATCGCCACTTATCAAACCATCTCATATCCCTCACCTTTTCTTTTCTTACGTTTGTAGGGTGGTTTATTCTTTTGAAATTACGGTAGTGGTTGGATTTATCCTAAGTATAAGTTTTCAATTTCGGGCTTAGTGTTTCACATCCATCGCCTCATAAGTGAACCTCACCTCCAAGGTTATATCCCAAATTTGGTGGAGAGGCTAAGGATTTAGGCAGAGCCGACTAGCCTAGTCTGGTATTGGGTGGACTTGGTTTAACCTCGAGTGGATGATTCCCCAAGCTTCCATGAAAATTCATAAGTGGGGTTGAAAAATTTGAATTAAAGCTTCTGTGCTTCTAGTTTTGAACCTCCTTTTGAGCGGTTGGTGAATGCCTTCTCCGGAGATTGGGATACATGGCATCTCACTGACTAAACGAATCATTCTTTCTAGGTTTTCAAAATAAAATATAAATAAACATCCACATCTTCTTTGGGGAATGCCTAGAAGGTTTGTTAAGCGGATTAAATTAGACTTAAGCGTATAGGCGAGTTAACTTAATTTATTATGGGAATTAATCGGTTTAAAACCTCGACTCACACTTTCATGGTCTTATCTCGGATTATGCGTCTAAACCCGTATACACCTTTTCTAACCTATAAGTGTTTAGAAGTACTTTTTGAGAACTTAATTAATTCTAATTTGGTTTAAAGCGCTTTCCTTGTATTTAATCAAATGCCTAACTTTCTTTATCGATTAAAAACCTCACACTTTCGTGGTCTCGATCTAACCTACTCTTCTTACTTTTCGTGAAAAGGTTTTATTTT
The DNA here is from genome assembly GCA_021764765.1 of Vicia sativa. NCBI lineage: Eukaryota > Viridiplantae > Streptophyta > Magnoliopsida > Fabales > Fabaceae > Vicia > Vicia sativa. The sequence continues at coordinate 218,618,394 of CM038795.1, forward strand.
AAGCATAAAAAGTTATAACCGAGAGGTATATTAATTAATATCTTAGCTTAGAAACAATTCAATTCCTACTTTTACTACTATTACTTACTACCGCGATACCTAAGCAGTTTAATGGACTTATTTTAATTCGGATTTGCCTAAATAATAAGGTTCAATATATTTAAACATTTCCCATATTAAATAAATAAATATCAAGCAACATATTTTAAACAAGATAAAATAATTATATTAAGAACACGGAAATAATAATACTTGAATAATCTTGTTCTTCCTTGATCGAAAAGAAAATGCAACAAGAATAAAAGCACTAGATCTAACGTGGATTAGATCGATAACTCTAACAATTTCGATTGTAGAAATTGTTGTGAGAAAATTACAAAAGCAAACTAAAATAAAATGTAAAAGAAAGGAAAAATAAATAAAATAGCGAAGAAAATACAAAAAATAGAAAACTGAGAAAGCGGTTTGTTAGGAAGAATCTCCAGACCCTTGCTTTGAATGCTTGAAGGCATATTTATAGCCTTCACTATTCCTTTTCAATTTCATACGAATATTAAAATGGGGATCATGTGCATAACTTCCGATAAGTAGGAGAACATGGGACGAGAAGAAATGGGTTGAGCATGGCATGGTGGGTGGTTGAGAAGTTTCTCTAAGCTACGTTACGCTTATAGCGATTACGCGCGTTTACGCAGGTTTATGTTCCGTGGGTGGGCGATTCATTCATAGATGTCTCTTCTGATGCGTGGCGGATGGTGCGGCAACCGATCTGGCGGTGAACTTACTGCCGGGCTTTCCTCTTTTGGGCTTTGCTCTTTTGGCTTGTATAATTGTGTTCTCCTTCTTTTACCCATCCTTTTACTATTATTACCCATTTGCTTCATTTCTTTATCTTTTTAATCCGATTTTGCCTTGATTTTGTTCCTTTGCTCAATTAATCTTTATTTAATGCAAATTCACAAGCGAAGAAATACCAACATGTCGAAATAAAATAGAATAATTAAATAAAAATAATGTATGTCATAAAATTACGTCAAATATGTTAAATTAATATTATCAGTGGGTTGCTAATGTTTTTACTTGAAGGATGGTAAGAATCGAATGTGTGTGGATTCTGAAGATCAACAAAAGCAATCGAAAGATGATTTCCCACTTCCTCATATTGATGTTACGGTTGACAATACCTCTCGGCATAAGGTTTTCTCCTTCATGGATGGTTTCTCGTTGTCAGTTAAAATGGCTCCAGACATGGAGAAGACTACTTTACATTACGGGGGGGCACTTTTCGCTACAAGGTTATGCCGTTCGGACTAAAACGCGGATGCCACTTATCGGCGTGCTATGGTGACATTGTTTCATGACATGATTCATCACGAGATAGAGGTCTCGTCGGCGACATGATAGCTCGATCTGGGGAAGAAGAACATCTTGATCATTTGCGAAAGCATTGACGGGTTGAAGAAGTACAAATGAGGCGAATCGACAAGTGCACCTTTGGTCGGATCGGAAAACTCTTAGGGTTTGTCGTCGATGGAAGGTATTGAGGTTGACCCGCCAAGGTTAGAGCCATTCAAATACCGACTCCCCTGAGAGAGTCGAGAGGTTTCTTGGGCGATTGAACTACATTGCAGTTCATTGCACATAGCGCTACTTGTGAGCCAATCTTGAAGTTACTAAAGAAGATCAAGTAGTGGAATGGAGCGATGATTGCGGATCGCTTTTGACAAAATCAAGGAGTACCTACGAGAATCCTCTATTACATTATGCCGCCCGAAGGAAGACCTCTTATCATGTAGCGGTGTTAGAGAATTCAATGGGGTGTGTGTTGGGGCAACATGGCGGTCAGTCGAAAAAGAGCATGCAATATACTACCTTAGCAAAAGTTTACCAAGCTGTGAAACAAGATACTCACGACGAGAAAACTTGCAGCTTTAACGGGCTGCTTGCCGACTAAGGCAGTATATGTTGACTCACACTACCTTGTTGATTTCAAGATGGATCCGATAAAATACATATTTGAGAAAGCTTCTCTGGGAAGAATAACAAGATGGTAAATGATCTTGACGAATCGACATCGATTACATCTCTCGAAGCGATCAAAAGAAAGTAATGGCCGATCATTTGGCTCGTCAAGCCGTAGATGACTATCGATCTATGCGATTCGAATTTCGGATGAGGATGTTCTGAATTCTGATTGTGAAGAACCGAGGCCAGACGAAGGACTGAACCGAGGATCGATGGACCATGGTCTTTGATGGAGCCTCAAGCACTTAGCAATGGCATTGGGCGCCATCATTACATCCACCTGAGGCGGACGTCGCCTTTCACCGCATTATGTTTGATTGCACTAACAACATGGTAGATGCTGGCGTGCATCATGGGTCTTAAAGGTGCTATTGACTTAGAGATCAAGTTCTTACAAGTGTATGGAGACTCAACTTTAGTGATCGGTCGATTAAGGCGAGTGGGATCGAAGCATCGAATCTTATTAAATATCGAGCATGTTAGTCGATCCCTTGAAGAGAATTACTTTTGATCACATTCCACGAGAAGTCGGTTGGAGCGCATTGGCTACTATGTACGTCTATGTTCAAGGTTAGATGGGACAAGGCTCCCCGGATCATCATTGAGAAGTTCGACGAACGGTGTATTGTTATGAGCTTGACACGAGGAAAACCTTGGTACTATGGCGTGAAGAGTAATCTTGAGACTCGAGAATATCCGCGAGCATCATCAATGATAAAGTTCATGAGAAGATTCGCTTCAAATTCTTCGACAACGGTATCTTATACAAAGCCTGACCACGACTTGTGCTTACTCATTGTGTAGACGAGAAAACGACCAATGCGTATCATGGAAGAGTTACATGAAGGCACATTTGGTACACCTCCGATTGGACACCATGGCTAAGAAGATTTTGAAACGGGTTACTATTGGTCCCCATGGAAGCTGATTGTCACCGTTACTTTCGATCTTGTCATAAGTGCGGTTATCTGAAACAAAGTACACGTACCTCCGTACATCTGAATGTTTAACCTCCCTTGGCCTTTTGCAATGTGGGGCATTGACATGATTGGAGAAATTAAGCCTGACTTCAATGGACATCGTTTCATCCTTGTGGCAGATTATTTCACCAAGTGGCTAGAGGCGACCTCGTATGCATCTGTACCAAGAATGTTGTGGCTCGATTCATCAAGCATAACCTTATCATCCGATGCGGCACTCTGAAAAAGAATTATCACGGATAACGGTTCTAATCTCAACAATAAGATGATCCGAACTGCGAGAACTGCGGTTCAAGATCACATTCCTCTCCATATCGGCCTAAGATGAGCAGTAGCGCCTATAAGAACATTAAGAAGATTATCTGAGAAGATGCGGTGACTTACAAAGATTGGCATGAGATGTTACCATTTGCTCTTCATGGTTATCGCGCTTGGCCTGAACATCGAGGGCAACCCCTTCTCTCTTCTATCGGTATGGAAGCCGTCTTACCCATCGAGGTTCGGATACCCTCGACTAGGGTCCTCCAGAGGCGAGTTAGGTGAAGATGATTGGGTTCGGACTAGCCTTGACGGATTAACTTGATTGATGAGAAGCGGCTCGCGTCCATCGCCATGGGACGAGTTATCGAAGCGAATGATCGAGCATTTAACAAGAAGGTCAAGCATCGGTCTACTAAGTCGGTGATCTAGTAGTCAGCGCATCATTCTTCCTGGTGATCGAGGGGCAAATGGACTCCACGTATGAGGACCATTTGTAGTCAAACAGTGTTTTCGGCGGACTATGATCTAGCACCATGGATGGTGAAGATTTCCCACCAGTGAGCAGACATAGTCAAAGATACTACGCATAATGAGACCCGCTGGGTCGGTGGCCTAGGCAAAATAAGGGCATCTGGCCGAACCAAAGGGTTCGGGCAAAAGTTAAGGATATATAAACATGTGTACACCGAAGTAGAAACACGAAAAGGCGGCTTGGGCAAGAAAGGTATCGATTAGTGGCTTAGAAAAATGGTCTAAGCAAAAGTTAGGGATTTAGCGTACGACTATGTCTCTTCGGATCACACCTTCGGACTATTAGCATTCAAGATTCAAATGGTCGATCACTCACTTTCTCTTGACGAGGAGATGAGATAGTCGAAATATATAGTACTAGCATAGTTGGAACTTAACAGTTGTTTCGCATACTTATAACGTCATGCCTTTCAAAATAAGCATAAGCTTCTTTCTCTTTACAATTTGCTTTGTTATTTGCAATAAGTCCAGCGTTTGCTTTGAATGACTATCGCGTTTGACAATAAGAATCTAATCACGAACATGAAAAAGAACATACAAAAGTACCCCTACGACGAATTGGGACGAAAGTCACCAGCGTTCCCCGAGCATGATCTGGTGTCACTCACAACCACAACTTCCTAGCGAGCAAAGGGAATCCACGACTGATTTCCGACTAAGTAATGTCGGCCATTCTAGCGGTAACTTTTGATCAAGGGTATTTATCGGGCGTATCTCGATCCGTTCCTTTTTATCCGGAGACCGAACTTGGTCGGATAGTATCGGACTTCATCTTCATTTCAGGCGGTTACAACAGGTTCACTCTTCTAACGGTTTCGGCAACTATCAAATGCTCTCAGCAGATCACACTCAGGTCCCGATGGCGCCTCCTAAATTTCCCGGTCTACACGAAGTCTGGTTGCCTCGGGACTCTCCTCGGGGGTCTATGTAGAGATCTCAACAACGAGCTTCTCAAATCTCTGCCTTCCTCAACAATATCTAGGCCGAGACTTGGTCGGATAGTGCATCGGAGGAATCGAGTTTCTTTCTTCTCTCTCCTTCCGGGGTTCCATTCCCAATTCGAAAATCAAGCAGAACATCGCATCTTCTTGAGATGGATATGTTTTGAAATATCCAACATCTATCATTCATCGTTTCTCATAAAGTCATAATTCATGCATATATCATTCCATTTATCATGCATCATACTTTGCATAAAACTAACCAATATTCTATCAAAATTCCTCTTGTTCCCAAGCAGTTATGATCCTCAGCCTTAAGCAGGTCCAAGATTAAGCCCGAATCGGCGGAAAACTATCGAAGACCGCCCTTGGTTGTCCTCCGACGAGGTCGGATTAAGCCCGCAAGCGGAAAACTATCGAAAACCGCTTGGTTGTCCTCGGCGATTGGTCGAGTTAAGCGAGCAGAGCGGAAGCTATCAGAAAGACCACCTCGGTTATCCTCCTCCGATGTGACGGATCGACCCCGATGCTGGGAAGTTATCCATATTTTGACAACTACTATCCCTCGGTAATGACCGCGATTTATTGATTCCTTATTATCAGCGAAACTATAGAGTCTAGCGTCACGACTCGATTGCCTTGGATGGCATCTTAAGCCTCTCGGGCTACTTATCATGATGCTTCACTTTCAGATCGCATATATGGTTAAAATCAATACAAACCAATAACTTCATTCAAAATGAACACGAAGTCTATGACTCCCTACAGATGGCATCTTAAGCCCGTCTCCGTACTCCTTCGGGAGCGACTCGACTGGCGTATGGCTCACTCCCGGCATCGATCTTTCCGGATGGCATCTTAAGCATCTCGTCAGATTTCTACCTGCGACATTCTCGAGTCTAGCGTCGACTCATCTTCCGGTAGTATCCGACTTCTCGAATGGCATCAGTAAGCCCGTTTCCGCATCGTCCACCAGCGGTGCAAATTTTCGGGTGTACTCGGTGTTCAATCATCTTCTACCTCCGGTCACGAAAGACGGCGTGTCGATCTAACCCTCCGTACAAGAAGATTGAGCGAGGGCAGCTGTCATACCCCAAATTTGCCCTCCGTCACTCGAGATTTCATACATCCATACTCGAGTTCCTCGAGTTGATCGGACAAACTCTCTCTGACAATCGACCCAACTAGGGTTTGGTATCTCTCAAGTCAAGATGGTTTCCAACATCTCCATGGTCTTCATGCCTCCTCATATGCTTCAATTCTCCATGTCAAGTTGAGCCTCACGAGTCAAGTTTCCTCAAACAATTGCTCGGATGGTTGAAAATCGAATGTATTGGACAAAAGTCAGCGTGGTCAACATCACAAACTTCGATTTTGGTCAACATCCTCATTTTGAAGTTACATTCATCATTTGATCAAGGGTTGATCATGATTCATCAAGAAAACTCAAGATTTGCTCGAAAGTCGAACTTTCTAAATTAGGGTTTCTAGGTGAAAAGTCAATGAACTTTGGTGATCATAACTTTCTCATGCTTTCGAATTTTTCCACCACCTCTTGTTTGAAGGAAATTCAATTCTCTACAACTTCATGTCTCACAAGAATGTCAAAAATGCTTCATTTGAGAGGTATAGCTCGAAACATTACGAGGTCCTTTTCAAAGTCAACAAAAGTCAACTTTTTGTTTTGAGGATATATTGAGCATGGTAACTCAATTGAGATGAGACCAGAACATTGTTTATAGGACTCTTAGAGCTTTCCAAAAGTCCAAGAACACTAAAAATGTGGAAAATTGAGCAAGTTACACCATTCACAAGTTAGGCGATTTTGAAGAATGCACAAAGAGAGAGATACTTCAAAAATCAAATCTTTTGCAAATGGGCCTACTTTTCTTCATCTAACTTATTCCTCATGCAATTAGGAATATCAAACCCAATGCCACAATTTTGATTTTTTTCTATTTAATTTGTAATTTATTCATTTAAATACAAATTAAATTTGAAAATAAATTATAAAATCAAAATTAATTGGAAGATTGATTTTATTTCTTCTTTGTGATCAATTAATACATTGAAAGCCACCAAATTCGAAATTGGATCAAATGGCAAGATTGGATTGAAATTGATCAAGTTTTGAAGATTTGATTTTTCAAAAATCAAATTTGATTATCATTGATTATTGATCAATTCTTTCCCAAATCAATCCCAATCCATCCGACATATATACGATGCATATCGATCACAAGAGGCGAAAAAATTGCTCAGAAACCCTATTCCCAAACTCAAAAAAATTGTGACCTGCAAGCTATTGGAGATCATACTTCCAGCCGTTTTCAATCGATTTTGAGGTGTCTAACACATTCCTTGGCATATCCAGAGTCGATCCAGATACTTACTTCATCCAAAACCATCCAGAAACAAGAGATTCGAATCCGGTTTGCTCATACTTTTTCCAAATTCGATTTTTGTTTTTCATGCATTTTTAACACGTTTGATTTTTGTTTTTGTGATCAGTAGGAAGATTGCAAGCGATCTGGGTTATTGGATTGAGTTTCCATGGCTTAGAACTCGTATTGCCATTGTTAGGTTTTCTGGTTTCGAATTAGGGTTTCCTCAAACAGGAAAAATTGGACAATAAAACCCATGCCATTGAATTGGGATGGAATGGATCGAACCATGGCCTTGGATTTTATTATATTACGTGTGTTCGTTTTTGATATTTGCGGGTTTGCGTGGGCAGCGCTGGGTTCAAAGGTTGAAGGCGATGGATGGCGGCGAGGAGAAACGAGGCGGCGTGTAAATTCCACTTAACTCCGTTTCAAACGATGGACATGCCATTTCGGTTGGTCAAGGTGTGGGTTTTCAAAGTTTGAAGCTAGTGTCCGTGTTGTTCGATCACAGCCATGGCATTTGGATTTTAACAAGTTTGCATTTGTTTCTATTTTCATATTTATTTTAATATTTCTATTCAATTTTTAATTTTTTATATATTTTATTTTACCAAAAAATTTTTTTTTGCTTTATTCTCTAAAAATCTTTATTTAATTAATAATTAATTCGCAATATTTTTCTTTTTCATCATATTTCAAATTTCTCATTTTGTTTCACGGGTTCATCTATTAGAATTGGTTTAACTTACGTTTTTGTTTTTATTTTCCATTATTGTTACATATGGTTTGTAAGTTTGTTGGAAGTTTTATTTTCCATTTAAATTAATATATCTTTGAAGCCGTAATATTGGACATTTATCTTTCCTTTTACATTCGCATTTTAATTTCCGCACCCTTATCAATTGCTAGTAATTAGGCGTGTATGGCAAGACTAAAATTGAACATAGCCCACTAATTTTAAAGATAACATATACTGAAATCAACACACTTCTTTCCACACCACCCCAGGGTAATTCTCTCTCGATGCCTTTCGATTTCAAATGGTCGTGTCCCGAGTAGTATTCTAGCTTAGTTGCCTTCAAAAAATCATCATAGTCCCTGATACAAAGATCATAAGACCCGATGTAGCCTCCGAATACATGATCTTGACCCTCGATTGTCGCCTCGAAAAATGATGATAGTCCTTGAATGCTAGGATACTTCCTCTGAGTTGCTTTCATACCATACGATGTCCCTTGAATGTCCGCTTACATCCAGCGAATGGAGCTACCTACTAACTAATGGTACGGCTGGCGCTATTCTAAAGGAATGTAAAGTACAACAAAGCGACCAGTTACAGTGGGTAAATAAGTCTTTTAGTTGCTTGCTCTGTCAAACTTTACTTTTCAAAGTTCAAATTCTTTTCAAAACAAAACATTCCAGAACACTTTGTATACACTCCTACATGAGTCATTACAAAGTCAAAGTGAAATACCTCTTTTCAAAACATTTTGTCAAACACCGAAAAGCAATTTTAAAAAGTGATCTAGAGCAACTAAGAGCCGTGAATAACTACGGATGGAAAGGGTGCTAATACCTTTCCTTTTCATACCATTCTCCGTACTCATAATCTAACGAAGGTCTTTTTACGTACTTTTACCTTCCTTAATTGGATAAAAATAAAAGTCGGTGGCGACTCTTGCTATCCGCGCATTTGGATACAAAAATCCTACAAAGTCGGTTCACATATCATAGGCGGCGACTCTGTTGGATACACCTAAAGAAATTGCCTTAGGGATTTCTAAATCACCTTTTGCTTTTGTTTGACTTGCTTGCTTTATCTTTAAGGGTTGCTTGGGTATTATATTGTTGGGGATCCTACACCGGATCGGGTTTCCTTTTAGGTAAGTGTCATTAGATCATCGCGACTGAGCCATATAACTAAGCGGTTGACATGATGGCTACGTTAGCGTGACACTTTGGTTGTCCGATACTCTTCATTCCCAGTTGAAGATAGTATTTGGCCTGCGTGGTGCCATCAACCTAACTAAACTTTAGAACCTTAATTGACCCATCTTAGCCATTAGAAGGTAGTGAGATGGCGGCTTTGGTGTAGACCGGGGTTGGTTGATACTCGATGCTAAGCTGTTGAGATCGAGACTTTTGGGACATTTTGATCGACCACTTGGCGTCGTATTGAAATAGCGCTCTGAGAAGATCGTGATATGAGATTCCTAGAACCGGTTACTATTATGGGACGGGATGAACCAACTCGAACTTTTGGTAGGGTAATCACCTATACCTCATGAGCCTTAAACATAGGCTCATTGTGTGAATTGCGTATTGTGCTAAACATGACATCATGACATCATTTGCATTGCATATCATTTCTAACTATTTCAAGGACCTAGGGATTTATCTTTGCTCTGTTTTGTAGGGTATTATGGCTTCTAGAAAGACCAACCGAATCAACTTCATGGGTCCCTTCTCGACTCAAAATTGGTTTGAAATTCCAGAGCATGCTCTCGGTTCATCAAAGACATGGTTATGCCTTGATTTGGTTATCTCGGTTTGAAGAAGATATGATGCATGTCCTATTCATTCTTTGATCAGAAACACCATTGCTTTACATTTCGATTATCGAGTTGGTTCCTACCTTGGAAGAGTTCTCTAAGCTACTTGGGATACCTATTCTTGACCAAATTCCATTCACGGTTTAGAAAAGGTTCCTAAGTATGAAGACATGCATCCAGCCTTACATCTTAAGCGCTCGGATATTGAAAGCCAATTGGGAAACTAGGGTGGAGTTAAGGGTTTACTTTCAACTTAATCAAAGCGAGAATTCCTCAAAGTTATGAGTTTCCATGCATTTGAGAGACATTGTGTCCTTGCTAATTTATGGTTTGGTTCTATTTCCTAACTTCGGATCAATTCATAGATGTCAAGCCAATCAAATTTGTTCTTACCGCGATCGATGCCTACTTTACTTGGAGACATTACATTCTCTCCACTTTCGTACTACTAGCGACAAGGAACTCTCATGTGTTGTGTCACCGTTACTTTCGGGGGTTTATTTAGCACCTTCCTCCATCGATCTTGAAGAGCGAACAAAGGTTGAGATGGTCTCAACTAATGTCACTCTCATTAGGATATCCGTTGGAATCTTTTCTCTCAAAGGATTTCACATTCATTGGCGTTGTGGAGAATTCCTAATGTACCACTACTTGGTATAAGGGAGGTACTTAGACCCTTCTACAGCTCTCGTCGGTTTGGTTTTGCTCGAGAGATGGTCTCATGATATGCTTCTCCAAGATATTGTGTTCGACTACAATCACGATCGAGTGCAAGGCGAAGGTTTATACGGCTTGGGGCATGGTAAGGAAGGCGATACCAAGACTTTGGGGCACCCGAACTCCATTCCTTGGGAACCTTACCTCGAAATGGGTGCGAGCTCGAGCTCGAAAACCTCATGATGCCATTCACTTGTTTTACCGGTAATTATGGAACTGTTGCTGGTGACACCCTATCATTTCCCATCGACATGCCTACGATTTTGAAGACTTGAAGAGATCACGGATTCAACTAAAGAAGAAGGGATACCTTTGAAGCTGATGCTATGCAAGTGAGAAGAAAGTGTTAGAGTTGACAAAGCTACTTCATGAGGGAGCGAAGCATCAATACTCATCGGCACCAAGAGGAAGCGCCATGGGAGACTTAGAGCTTTAGGATGTTTACGTTTTCTTTTATTGTTTCGAATTATCTCTTGTACTTAAAAAGAAAAAAAAGAATAATGAAAAGAGAACTAATAAATGTTTGTTCATTGCTTGTTTAACAAATTTAAATCTCTTAGGTCCTTGAAAACATTGCATTGCATTAAAACATGCATATCATAGCATAACATTGCATCACAGGTTATTGGAATTGGTTTTCTCATTTGCATGCTTTATTTTAGCGAAAATGGCTCTTGAGCAATTGTCAAAGATCTCGGGCTCGGAATGCTCGGTTTCGAGGATGTTCTGACTTGGTCCAAGGCCAAGAAGATTTGAAGAAGCTCGTCAAGAAGAAGAAGGTTGTTGGTGTCCTCAACATGGGCATACGCTACAAGGTGGTCCTAAGGTGGTCAGCCGTGATTGAGCTCTCGAAGGAAGTGTCCATCTTGAGAAAGTAACAAGGGTTCAATCTTTGTGGAGCGATACTTATGTTTTCAACATAGATGACTTGACCATTCCTCGATGTTGATAAGAGGAATTGCTACAATTGTGTCGACCAGGATGCGGAAGATTATGGTTGGTGCCCATCTGCGGTGATGCTGGTTGAGAAGGCGTGTTGATGCATGAGGGACAATAAGTGAGATACTATTTACGAAACCACTTGCGGTTGTGTGAAGAAATAATAAGTTAATTAATCACGAGCAGCGTACCATCGTAATGTGGATACCTTGAGGGCGTAGAGTGGAAAATATGATTACATGGTGAAGTACTTGTCACGATAGTTACAAATTCCTATTGAAGATGTTAAAATGGGATGGGGTGACGATTTCGAAGACTATCTTGATGTTAACACAATAAGGATTTCCTCTGGCGATTACGTGCCTAAGTGGCACCTCTCATTATTACTTCTCAGACCGGTTCCATATTCCTCGACAAAGCTATCCCTTGGAACTATGGGTGATGTTTACTATCATGGCGTCAAGCAAGACCCTCGACCATTGAAGATCTTACGGTTGAAGCTACCATTCTAACATTGACAACATCATAGGATCGATGGGTGACGAGCAGGAAGGTATTCTCTCGAAGATCTCTCCTCAAAAGAACTGCGACTCGGCTGCGCATTAATCTACTCCACCAATATCTGAGCTAGAGGAAAGAACGATTGGCTCGATCACTCTCGACCCGAAGTACCAAAGGAAATTCTTGAACACCTCCGAGCGAAAAATGGAGAAATTCGAAGATTATCAAGAAGAGTGATTACAATGTTGTGAACAATTAGGACGAGACTCCGTCCAAGAGATTTCCATGCTCGCTTTGCTCTTGTGCTCCGAGGCTCATGCTAATGCCTGGTGAAGTTTGAAGAATGCTTTCGTACGTGAAGACCATACCGAATCGATTCAAGGTTGTATTGCTAGCTTTGGTACGCCAACAGCGGCCTAAGCTTCTACGATCTTGATTTGACTCCTTAGGAAGAAACACAACAAAGCCTTGCACATCTACATTGAATGCAAGGCGTTACATTATCGCATGTTTTGGTGGATACGGTTACGCTCACGAATATCCTTGAAAGGCTGCTTTTGATCGGCTTGATGTCGAAGGTTGGTTAAGACCGGTGACGTACTCGTTGAGAGCTTTTGATGGTTCTAAGCGAGCATTGCGGAAACTCACTACTGTTAAAGTCGGTTCCCGGACTTTTGACTCTACTTTCTTTGTCATGGACATTAAATCACTTACTCTTGCCTACTTGGGCCCTTGGATACATGGGGCGGTATTTATTACCTCACCTTACATCGAGCTGAAATACCGTTGAAAGGAAGTTGTCCACAGTATGTGGTGAAGAAGTATGGTCGATCATCTCGATCATTCGATACCTCGAGGATGGAAGGAGAATTCTTGAGACTCCTGTCGAGCTTTTGAAACAATCCCAGTCATGCTGTCGACTCTCCACCACTCTGAGTTCGCCAATTTCCGCCCTAGGATGGCCTCATTTGAAAGATGCTCAAGGCTGTACATTGAAGAGGGTAGTACCCAGGACGGCTCCACGATCTTCCTTTCAAATCCGACAAGGCTGGTTTAGGCTTCACCATCGGTGGAGGAATCTGACCTTGCGAGAGCGTGCACCATGACTTCCTTTCATCGGCGAATGGAATCCATGTTATAGAAGATGGCGACAACGGCCCGACATCGACAAGTGGATCTTCCCGACTCCGGATAAAGGGCTCGGCAATTGGAAGACCGAGGCGTCATACCAATCTCCTTTAGTCGGGTAATTGCTCTTGTTTTGTTTTACTCCGTGTTCTTTATGTTTTGAACAATAAACTTTGAAAGCTTAGTGCCTTGCGGGGCATCGTGGCTTTCGTTCACGAGGTTATTATCTGTCGTTTGCGTATTTCATTCAATAAATTCGTTGGACTTTGCATTCCTTTGTTTGTTCTCTTTTTACTACTATCCTTCCTTAATATGTGTTATTACACTTCTTGAGAATCACTCGAATCTGGGTGTGCGGCTATGCTAGTTTGCTAAATATGACTTCGATAATCC